>JABSTQ010011266.1:600000-777500 GCA_013358835.2 Ixodes persulcatus
CGTCAGTAGAGTCACTTAACGTGAGACTGGCATCTGCTCACACCAAAAACGTCACCAATAAAGAATCGCCCGTACGCGAACAAATTAAGGAAAAAAATGTACAAAGAAAATAACCAGCATGAATGTATACGGCTTGACGGAAGCAGAATGGTGTTTCGTGAAATCAGCCTACAGTGGGAATAGCACTTATAATTGGCTATCACGTCCATAGGTGTGGGACCCGACAATTTTCAGAGTTACGAAAATAGATAGGTATAGTTTCGTAAAACATCACCCTCACGGTAACGTTTGTTCCCATGGGACACACCGAATGGACTTTAGACTTTCTGACAGGAACAGCACTAACACAAGCAAGCTGGTACAGCGCAGTGTTACCGTCCGTGTTGGGTTCTTTTACTTCACGAACGCTCCAGCCTATCTTGTTGACACTATTATTCTAGCGTGCGTAGAAATCACGGTCACAACCCCTAATACAAAAGACAGTGCCTGGAGATACTGTCCGAGGCATGTCTCTTTCTTGGATGACGGTAACATAGGTCATACAAAAAGTGTATTTTGGCATATTCGAAGCGTATATATAAATGAAGCCTTCTAACACGCGTGAGGCGTGGGCTCACATAATTCAGACACCGTATCTCCAGCGAGCTATGTGTGTTTTGTATGATGCAGTGTGCCCGGAGTTTTAGCTTACAGCACCAAATTGAATCAACGTTCAATTTCTACCCTCAACCCCGACAAGGTTGTAGGCGTCTAGATGAATATATAAAGAAAAGAGGAAACCTCGGAGACGAAAAGGACGACCTTCGCACGCAAGCATAATCCCCGTGTCCTGATCCCCAGAGGTCAGAAGAGGCGGAAGCCACCGCGACTCCCACACAAAATCCGCGCGCGATGACGTCCCTGCAGCTATCTCCAGGGCGGCATGCAGCTCAAGATTACCATATTCAATCTGCACCTCCCGTCCGCGAGAATGCGCGCGTGATTCTGCGGGAGCCGAGTGGCACACCGCGTGAATATTCACCGAGGCCATAAGGCGCCGTGACATGACGAGGAAAGACCTCCGCGCCGGAGTCGCTGCACGCGTCGGGCACACAATAGAGCGCAGCTTGCATAAACCTGAGCGCGCCGTCATCAGCGTCGCCACCCTTTCATTAACCGGAATTCGATTGGGATCGCGGCTTCTGGGCTAGACTCATTTTTGCCGTACGATGGACCGCACAGGACGCTACGAGCCATCGGATCCGATTAAAAAATCACTGCTCCGCTTCAGCTCAAGTCCAAACGCAGCCGACATACAACTTAAAGAAACTTTACAAGAAAAAAGAAACAATAAAAAACATAAATAAGATGCGTTTTTTTCGAATAAATTTTTCTCGCGAAATTTATTTTTACGCAATATTTACGTCGTTAGACGCAATATAGGTGGAGGTCACAGCTCCCTCTAAGCCCCGCCCACAAATCAGTGGCCCCGTCCATTACAGTCACTTGACTGCTCGACCGAACAGGCTAACAAGCGTAGTGTCTTCCTTTGGCGTCCTCCGGTGCGTCTAGTCTGGAAGTCTAACAACGCCTGCTAGTCGTGGGAGCAGACGAGCGGCAACCTCTGACATCGTCTGCTATTTCACCGCCGTCTATCGTCGTCTGCAGTGCCCGTGAGACGCGGACACGAAAGCTGCGCGACGGCGTCCGTTTTTGCCTCCGTCCGTCTGCTGTTCATCCCCCGTCTAAAAACGTCTGCAACGCTCAGAAGACGCGACCATGAAAGCCGCGTTCTAGCGTCCCGTCATGCACGAGCCACGGTCCAATGCAAGGGCCTGTCAGCGTATATCGACGTGCGTAATAAGCGACTGAGAGAAATAAAAAATCAACATATTAAGTATGCAGTATTTCTAGCTTTACTGTTCTTGATATTTTTTTTTACTTGGCACCCGCGAGCAAGGTGGGTGAGCGTCACGACGCACAATTAAAACGCGTCGTAAAAAATATTCGCTTTGGTTTAGGCCGTGCACTGCAAAATAATAAAAGCTTGCCTTTCGAGGCGCAATGTGGTGAACATACCTAGACAGACTTGACGCGAGCCGAACGCCCGACTGAACTCCAACCGAATGGCTCGCGAATTCATACCGGTGTTGGAGTCTTCTCGGTATTGAAACCATGGTCCCAATCACGACGGTTGAACAATTCAAAAAGCGGCGGGGCCGCTTTTACGGGAACCAACATCTTCATTCAGCATCAACACGCGCAAAGAAAGTAATCAAGCCAGATCCATCAAAAAGGTTTATCTGGGACTTTAGGCTGAGGCCAGTCCCGCTACGAGAACAAGTATCCGCACAGGGCTTCCGAAGGCACGTACTTGCGGCAGTTGTTTGCTGCAAACTACGTCGGCTGAGGAGATCTTCCTCTAAACACCTCTGTAAACTGAAAACCACTCGCACTCCTTAAAACTGACGAGCTCAACGAGCATCGCTCGTTCAGCACTGCGCGGACGCCGGCAGCCATGTTTGTTAACGTTTCATACCAAAGCGGGAAAAGCAATCTCAGAATAAATTTGAAAACAATATTGACTCTATCTGGATTATTTGCTTCTCAAACATAAATATATAGTCGATTAAAATACTATTACGGCACGGAGATACACATTTACAAGCAACCTTTCACACGTCAATCATCTCTCCAGCCAATGAGAGATGTAAGCACCTCGAAAGCTCGGGGCCGTACTTAGTGGCCTGCGACAAACACCTTCTGCACCTAAATTGCGTGTAACGGCCTAAACATTGCGCGAGAAAAAAAAAAAAAAAGTGTCTTTTTCGTAGAAAAATTATTTTAGAAGTTTCGTGTGCCGTCGTATGCATGCCTTCAAAGAGAAGCTTTTTTTTTTAAGTGTCCCCCCCCCCCCCCCCCTCCTTTTAAAGAGACCAACCAATCAGCTTCAAAAACACAAGCCACTGGGCTTTTTGTTTTGTTTATAATTGGTTTAGCGATAATAGACCACGTAGACAAGGATGACGAACACCATGATGGTGCGCTTTTGACGATGTCTGATTGTTCAATCAGCTCGTAGCGTCGGATGCGTCTGGAGTTAAGCTAAAACAGTTTTTTTTTTTTTTCATTTAAGAGAACAAGGAACTGAAACCATTGGTATCATTTTCCATTTAATCGCGGAAGCCTCCTGCGCAGATTGGTCGCAAGTGCGCATGCGTTGTCACGTGGCGAGGGGACCGCGATGGACCGCGGGGAAGGATGGTAGCCTCCCCTGCGGTCGAACGCTAGGCGACATGGGCTATCGGCGACGAAGGCACGCTTCCAGCGCGCCGGCACAGCTGGCTTTTTACGCGTTGGAGGCTTTCTGAGGGGCGAGTTTGTCTCGGGAGGAGACGCGGAGCGGGAAATTGTCGGAGAGTGTTGGCGGCATTAATTGGTTTCATCATTCCGGCACCTAGGGTTAACCAGTTCTGAATTGAAGCTCACGAGGAGCCCCGGATTAGCGACCCACGTCTCCTTCGAAGATTGCTTCGTGGCTCGCTGGCAGATTAGGATACGTTGGGCCTGGCGATTCCCGAAGTAATAACTGTGTCCCGAATTCTTCTCAAAGAAAGAACCGGTAAATTTTTTTTTTTTTTTTTTACACACGGAACACGGCATCATTCTCGAGCAATTTGACGTGCGACGCAAGAAGACCCCTGACCAGAAACTCGAGTGGCTAAGTACGCTAGGGTCAACACCGTGTTTAGATTTTTGTCCTTTTTTTTCCTTCATTTTGGCATTACTGTTGTTTTTTTTAATCCAAGCGCACACCAGTTACAAACACCTCCCTTGTCTTAAATTTTTTAATTTTTTTTTTTAATTTTGTCGATTTCAGTTTTTTAACATTCTGCGGATCGCAAGCACGTAGTCATTTTTTTTTTGTTCCAAATGAAATTTATTTTTCCGCGAATCTATCAAGCTCCGTCGAAAGTAAAATATAATAAGAAGACCGCTCTCTTGAAATAGGCTTCGTTTTGTCGTTCCGGAATAGAATCCGAACCGAAGGAGTTCGCGAAACTTTTAACTTTACAGTGCGCCTCGAAGTAAAACGAAAAAGAACTTGAAGAACTTCGGAACAGGAGGGTTTGTTTTCTATTTTACTAGAAAAAAGAAGTCCATAAAGTCACCAGAACGAAGACAAAATGCGCAAACGTGCCTCGGACGCGTGAATGCTTCTATGCGGGTCGAAACAGAGGGTTCGAAGAGTTCGTAGAAACTAAGGAAGCTAGCTTCACGTGTACCCACTAATCCTTCCAACCAGAGCTCGGAGTTCCGACGTCCCCTCTCGTCTCCTCCTCTCCCTCTGTTTCAACCCGTATTGTCGCCGACAAGGTAAGAACGGCAGAGTGTGTCTTTTCATAGCGTCCTCTATATTCTCACAAAGCCTGGCAGTTCGACGACGGAGCCACAGAGTGCCCGGTCGCAGATTTGGAGCGCGAGGATCTGGTAGCACAGAGCATTTCTCGGGGAGCCTGGTCGTCAGCGCACAGCTTTTGCAGCGGCGAGGACCCGAAACACACGTGTTCGCTCGGGAAAAGTGTGTTTCGGTGTCTCGCCGCAGCGGGGCGCCAGTCACGTGGCTCTCCTTTCATCCGTTGTCCGCCGCTCCAACTTTTTCCATTTCTGCGGCCGCTTCTCGTGGCCATCTGCCAGGCTTTGTCAGTATAAAAAGGGCTATGTTTTTTTGGACACTCGGCTTTCAGCACGCTCTCGTTTTGTTGTGCCGTGCTTCTGCCGCTCGTGTACGTACACGCGAACCTCAAGAGACGCCGAAGCGTCATCGGGAAGCTCGCGCTCGAGGAGGGCCCATCTCAGCGGGGGACATCAGAGCGCGTGTGCTTCGAAGAAGCGCTGTGAACAATATACTTTTCTTTTTTTAGAAACTCCATCCAGCAACAATGGCGGTGGGCACGAAGCGTGTGATTGGATCCGAATCCTTGCCGAACGCTGACGTAGCTCTCGCGTCCAATACGTGCTCAAAGTACGTGTCCAAGCAATGGCCGACTCGGATAACGGACGTAGCAGCTACGACGCACTTTTTGAAAAGGGCTTATAGACTTCCTTCGAAAGTCACGTGCCGATTGTTAGAAGGTCGGAAACGCCACACAATGGCAGAAATGGCAGAACAAGTGACATCGTGGAACATGCAAGTCATTCCGTAGGATAGCGAAAGTAGAAGCGCGGCTAACGCTAGGAGCCGACTTGCCAATCAGACAGCGTCGAAAGTGCAACGTCACTGCACTCATCACATGTTTGTGGGTGTTATTGCCTTCCAATCCGATCTAACGCATTGAGTGCGCTGCCGCGGTTTTAGTCCGCCATTGCGCAAGGGTTCCACAGCTGCCAACAGAGGGCAGTCTTTTGAAAGGGAGTGTCTTTGGTCGGAGAGTTTCCCAGATGCATATTATAGCTGCGCAAACGAGTGGTATATAAAGATATAGTCTCGCACAATCGCGATACATTGAATTAGGAACAACGGAGCGCGTGGCCTTCTGTACATGCCGCGCAGCATGGCGACGGGCTAGGGAAGGTTGCACATGCGCAGTAAGGTCAAAGATACGAGGAGTCTCGTCCAACTTTGCCTCGACCATCGCTCGGTGTGCAAGCGCTTTGTCACGGCGCGCCGCGGCGCCGTGAGAGAGCGTCTCCTCACCGTTGCCGCGGCGACAAGCTCCGCTCGCATATATCGCAGCACGTAGCCCCCAACTTTCTTCTTCTTACAGCGCATACAACAACAACAACACCGCGAGCTGAGATAACGGCGGCGGGAACCTGGCGAACGGGCCCCTAGAGCGCCGCGGCGCGCCGAGTCAAGCGCTCACACACCGAGCGATGGTCCAATCAGTCACGTCGAGGCATATCATAGTTGGATGTGAATTCTCGTGTCTCCGGCCTTACTGCGCATGCGCAACCTTCCTCACCCGTCGCCAGGCTGCGCAGCATATACAGAAAGCCACGCGCTCCGTTGTTAGTATTTTAATGTATCGCGATTGTACGCGATTAAAACGCGATAACAAAGAAAAGGCAAAAAAAAAAAAGAATAACACGCAGTCACGATTAAAACGTGAGCTTCTCCCAGCTGTGTGGCAAGAGCAAAACGATGTTTTCCCGCACACCGGAGGTTGCACGATTCAAGATGGCGGCGCCCACGTGGAAAAGGTCTAGACACCGTTTTACAGTCCGACAGTCGCCGACGCCACGATCCGGCGGAGCCAATGAATCAGCGCCAAGATCGTCACCTTTGTGCGAATGCCAATCACCGACGAAACCAACCCTTCGCGGTCAATGCGCCTCGATCCTGCGCATTTTTTTTTCTGTTAATGGTTAAACAGGTGATAAGAAACCCACAAAGAAACCGAGCGTCGTGACGATACACTTCTGGCGCTGCTTCAAGGGGGACTTTTAGCGAACCGTTACCGTGTTCGGCGTAGCGCCCTACCGGTACGCGGAACACGGCAACGGTTCGCTAAAAGTCCCCGATGACTCTATCGGGTTGTAGCGCCGGCTGCTGTCAGATTTAAAGAGAAACGGAGTATAACCCGCTTTCACTTTATAAAATTATTATAAAAATTAATTTTATTTCTCAAGACGCATGTAATAGGGCCAGTGTTGTAGGCGTCACTAAAAAAAAATTAACGAAATACCTTACTCGTTACTTGCAAAATTAAGGAACGCGTGACCGAGCTACGTTACCTCAAAATACAAGGAACGCGTTACCGTTACCGTTAAAATATAATACGAGTTACTTTTGCGTAACTTTTTATTTACAAATTGACGCTAACAGCGTTTTGTTTTTTGGCAACAGCGTTCTTCGACAGTGTAACAAAAGGCGTGGGCTTTTTTCTTTGCTTTCTTTTTTTAAGTGGAACTTTTGCGTGGGGAAAAGACAGGCAAAGTTTTGAAGGCATGTGGAATGAGTGAAAAAATAAATGACTTGGCGCTCCGAAAATATTAAGAACATGAGAGTGCGGTGCAGCGAGGGTGACCCAGACAAAGTGGACATTATACTTCGTTTCGCCTATGGGGTGTCAGCTTAGACTGACACCCCAAAGTTCGTATTTTTTTAGTTGTCTAAAACGATGCAAATTAAAATTATAGACACGCAAAAAAAAAAACACAACGTAAAAAAAGAAAATTCCCCACACTCGCGCGCGCCTTTTTATTTTTGGCGTTTTTCTCTCTTCCTCCTCACTTGCTCGCTTCTTTTGATTTATGACATCACATATCATGAAATTTAGAAGCTTTGTAAGCGACACTTCTATACCATTTAATAACGGCATGCGTGAGACATGTTTTTTTAACGCAATTGCGAACGCACTGCGGCCCTTCTTTTTGAAATCTGAGTCCGGTGTGATGTCGCCTCCTGGCTGTCCTGGCTTTTTATCCTCCCTCGGAAAAAAAATCGCGGCGCTCGACGCATGTAGCAGAGGATGATCGGTGAGTCGCGGAATCGGACGAGGTTCTCTTTTTTAGGAGCCCGACCACCTCTCGGGCTACGAAAACGAAATCGTCAAACGGTCAAAACAACTGGGTTTGGTGTCTGTGTATCCTAGTTTCGGTTGTGACTCCGCCGGTGCAGCCTTTCACGCAGAGCCGGCGAGACGTGGCCCCTCACGTCGCTCACAAAAGTCGACTGCGCGTTCTCTTCGACCTCGCACTGTTCCCAAGAATTCGAGATCGCTGAAAAGGCCCTAAAAGAACTTCAAACTCGAAAGTGAAGCGTCGTCTGCTCGCAGCGATTGGCGGCACGCCCGAAGAAACCGATTGTTCGCGGAACGCCGGCGAACACGACACTTCTGGTGGCGGCAATTCGGAGGCGTCAGAGAAACTCGACTCGCAGTACGGCTCAATACTTGACGTCACTGCACTGGCGCGGATCGCGCGGCAACTTCAAATTCGGCATTTGGAAATTGTTTTTTTTTTTTTACTTCGCAAATACTGAATTCCCAAGTTTCCAATTTTGAGGGTAATGTCCAAGCATCGTTATCAATCGTTTCGGATAATAATAATAATAAAAAACAATGATTAGGACGTGTCAGTGCCTTTCTAGGTTCAGACGCAGCTGACGTTAGGAGCTAATAGGACCGATCAAGCAGCGTCAACAGCGCAATGCCTTCGGCCTTTCATGTTTATGATTGGTTCAGAAAAGATAGAACAAGTACAGAAACATGAGGAACACCATGATGGTGCAACTTTTCCACAGCCAGTGAGAAAAACCTCACGTCAGGCAAACACCACCACCACCACCGCCATGATGGTGCCCTTTTGTCGCTCTCGGATTGTTTCCATCAGCTCGTAGCCTTGTCTGCGTCTGGACTAAAGGCCCGTTGACACATTTGCAACTTCCTAAGACCGAGTGCCTTGAAACCCTTTAAAATCCCTTACGACAAGATGACACTCTAGCGCCATCTATTGGGTAGCAGTGGAACCTTGGCGGTCTCGCATATTTTCTATTTATCTCGCGCGTCATCCTTTCTTTCTTGGCTCGAAAAGCTTTTGTCAACTTTATAAACGAGCATTTCTGATAGGTATTACGCACATCTGACCTCGGAAATCCCGCCAAACATTCGCTCTAGTGAAATGCAGTTGCAGGGACACCGCATAGATGGCGCCAGCGTGCCGGTGTGTTCTCTCGTCCTGAGAAATCTTTAAGAGGTTTCAAGGCACTCGGTTCTAACGAGTGGCAAGTGTGTGAACGGGCCTCAATGGTAAAATTAAGTATAAAAACACGAAAAAAAATGTTAGTGTACTTTTTTCGGGTCTTGGAAAAAATGAAGGTATCGAGTAACGTAGCTTACCCGTTACTTGAAGTAAGTAACGTAAGAACGTTACCCGTTACTGTTTTGAAAATGTAACGGGTACGTTACTACGTTACAGAAAAAAGTAACGCGTTGCCGCCTGCACTAATACTAATGGTACATATAACCATTAAACTCAAAAGGCAAGCTCTTGTAATTCAAGCCCAAAATAGTTAAATAACTTTTTTTTTTTTTTAATTAAAGAAGAAACATGTTTTAAAGCGGAATAGGCAAAACGAAGTGTAAAAAAAACAAAAAAGAAGCACTGCGCTAGCAAAAATTTTGTTAACATTTTGTAATATAAATTAAACAAAAAAATTCATATTAAGAAACGCAACTCGTAAGTCACCTTGATTAATGGAAACTTTGTAGCCTTCCTAAAGTTTAATTTAGAGCCACTAAATTAAACTTAGATTTTTTTTTTCTTACAGAGCGGGTAACAATAATCCAAGAAAGAATGCACAGATTCCAGCTCGGGCAGTGTCCTAGGAATTTTCTAATTGAGTAGACCTTAATTAATGAACCACAGACTAACGCTTTAGACTGTAAAGTATTTCCTCCTGCTATTTATCAACAGACCGCATAATGCCGCGTTTACCCAAATAAAAAATGTCGTTGTCATGTTGAGGTGCATATGTGACTTCCACAACGTGCGAAGACCGTTTTCTGGAAATCAGCGGATACCTATAGAGGGGTACGGAAACGAAATTTTTGCACTTATTTTTTTGCTTAGATGGGGTCTATGTTGTGTCGGAAGCCCAGAAACACTAGTCTATAGTGTTTATGGACTGCCGGAAGAAAAGTCAAGAAAACTCATTTTTAAGACGAATGAACAAATTTCAAGGTTACGCCTGGTGGCGGTCTGCGAAGCTCAGTTGGAACGCCGCCACGTCGGGGGACCATAAGAAGCATCGCAAGTTCGCGGCCGTATGGCTCGCTCGTGGAGTCACTAAGTCCTGAATGTCACTTCGCGGAAGACGTTATAGAGTTTACTACGTTCTATACTGCCGCGAGCGTGGCGGAGTGGTGAACGAACTTGGCCCCTGCGTAAAGTGTCCCAGGTTCTATGCCTTGGGGCTGCATATCAATTTTGTTAATTTGTTACAAAGTGTTTCTAGTTTATTGGAGAAGCTTCTTGATTGGTCTCGTTAGTTCCGGGTCAGAATTTTCTAGGGCCGAGCATTCTAGTTCGAGTGTTCGCGAAACTTCCCTTCTCGATAAAACGTGTTCCGCGTGGCTGTAGGCTCTCAGTCTTTTGCCAGCGTTTGATCTTGCCACTTCGCCGTCATCGACGTTCACCTTCGACCCCTGTTATTACTCTCTTGTTTCGGCACAAGTTCGCCTTATTAAACGTTTAGTTTCTTCGTCAGTCCCCATATCGTCAATTCCTCGGTGATAATATGTTAAAGCTTCCACTGCGCTTCCGTAACGTTTATTCCACTCCTTCAAGATCGCCGTTCTTTGTACACGATGGGTAGGAGCTTTATCTGAAGATGCGGGGACCTCTGCCAGTGTGACCACACCACATGTCCGTCCACTCCTCTCCCTTCCCCCCCCCCCCTCCTTCCCTCCCCGGATGCGCTCTGAATGACGAGCTCAAGTATGGCACCCAGTGAATAATACCTTAGATGCATAGCTTGCAGGTGTCGCCATTGCTGGGTATGTCGGTTCTTTCTACAGGGTGTCACAAAACAAATTTACAGTTTTTTTTTTTACCATGTTTCGGGTCCTCGCCGCTGCAATAGCTGTGCGCTGAATACCAGATTCCCCGAGAAATGCTCTGTGCTACCAGATCCTCGCGCTCCAAATCTGCGACCATGCACTCTATGGCTCTGTCATCGAACTGCCAGGCCTTGTGAGTATAGAGGAGGCTATGCCTCAACTCAAACGGGAAATGAGAAATCACGTGGTCGTGACGTTCTCGGGCACGGGATGCGATGACTCCGAGCTTCCACCGTGGTTTTGAAGCACGCCACGGAACTTGTCATTCGCGAGTGGTGATAAGTGCCGTCGCGGCACTCATTGGCCACGAAACGCGAATTCAAATATTCGTACGCGGATGGATTGTTGACGGGCACGTACCTCCGAGTGACGCGGTGCTCATGGCCAATGAGTGAGCTGGGTTCGGCTGACGTGCTTAGGGACCGGGGATGCATCGCAGTGAAAAGGCGGAGAGGTTTGGGAGAAAAGAGGAAAGAAACTGTCCGCTATATATTAAAATTACCGTACCTCAAAGCAGGCTTTCGGTTTTCTGTCCTCGTGCGCTAGTTTTATATTTGTCGCACTAAACGATATGCGACTACTAAGCTCCCAATTTATCCCAGCCCAAAGTTCGTTTCATGGTCCCTTTAACGCGGAGCTAAACTAAGGGAGACGAGAGGCTGTCTCTACTCACTGTTCGGACGCGTTCGGACGACCAACACCGGCGACCGTCGTTCGAACGCGGGACAGTGACCGAGGAGCGACCGGGGCTGTGTTAGTCACCGCCGAGGGGGCAGTTTAGTGAGGTGCATAGCGTTTCGGATAATTGAGTCCTTAATTAGTTTGGCATAATTCAATATTTTAGTAGTAATTAAAAAAATGGAAACAAGTGACGGTTACAATTAGAGCTCTGCTGAGCGGCATTGAAAACCACTTAATGGAAAACAAAACATTTTTGCATTTGGGAAACGCGGTGGTGCGCGAAAGTTACGGCTTGTGCTACGGGTGCGAGGTTGGCAGAGCGGAAACACGGAGGATCAAAAACTAACAAACCTCGTCGGCGCGTTGACTTTGGGCGCGCGCATTCGGGTCCCAGAAAGACAAAGCGCGCGCTCCAAATACTTCTAAAATCGACTCAATTATATTTTTTCCTGATTTTGTTTTTAAATTATTTTTGCATATTCATTTTTTGAAAGGATAATTATGAAAATAGAATTAAACACTTAATAATTCAAAAAATTATGCGCTACGTCAATATATAATACTCTTCGCAGTGGCCCGTGCGGTATCTGTCTTATTTTTGTGCGATAGTTTTTACACAAAACTACGTACGATGCGTAGTTTTTACAACAGCCAAGCAAAATACCTCGTCGCTAGGAAAAATATAAAAATAAAAAAAAGGAGCGAGCCGACGCTACCGCAAAAACCAGATTTTAACTGGTGATTTTTCTTTTTTTTTTCCGATTTGTAACGTATGGCTGCGATGTAACAAAACGCAACGACGAACAGCACGTCGGGGCAAGGGCAGGAGCAGGAAACGCCAGTCGTCCTGACCGACCCTCCCCCGTCGGCCGTTCGACAGAAACGCAGTTTGCGGTTGGAAAAGGGATGAGCTTCCGGGGCGCCCCGGAAACGCCCGGCCCGGACGGCCGTCGCTCTCCGGACACATTGCGGCCGTCTCCGAAGATTAAGTGCGGGCACTATTTCTTCGCAGGAGCTACGAGCGATCAGACAGCCGTCGAGGCGGAGGGCCGCTGCTGTCTCTCTTCTCTCTGGGACGCCGCCGCACCGCCACGTGCCGACACCTTTGCAGAGATAAATGGATGCGCGTGGCTCAGAGCCGTGCATAGAGAGAGTTTGGTCAATGGGAGGTGCGGGAAGAGCGAGGGCGTGCACCAGACGCAGGTAAAGGGCTTGGCATGCTCTTTTGGCCAAGCAGAAGCCGAAAAGAATCCCCTAGAGGTTGTAGTGAGAAACAATTTTAATAAGAGCGTAAGGGTAACTATTCACGGCTGAAACTACGGTGCATATGATGATCATCCAGAAAAATGTGAGAAACGATTGCGCCGTTCGAATTCTGTTTTGCTCGGACAGAGTGTTACCGCTCGGATGGCAGATTCCCGGCCTTCGGCGCCTGGTGTATGGATTATGTCGAACGTTCCGCTAGTCGCGCTCTTCCACCATGATTTTGGATCACCGTGATGGAAACATCTCGTGTACCATAATTTCAGTCGCCGAGAGTTACTCCGACGCGCTTATTATTTCGTTTCTCGCGACCACCTCCACGGCAATATTTCCGGCTTCTGGTTGGCCAGATTCGAACTTGTGAAGACGCTCTGGAACACGCCCAGCCCGCTTTCGGCCAATGGCACCTCCTGATTTCCCTCGTATAGTTCCTAATGAATGGCAAAACTCTCTCTTATATACGGCATTGGCGTGGCATCCATTTATCGTTTGAGATCGTGTAAATCGGGAGGCAGCTTGCGCCACCTAGCCCGTGTCGCGGTCGAACTAACCAGTGTGATCTGTACTTTAGTACCAGTGCTATTGTGGATCATGTTTTCCCTAATTTAGGAGCTTTGCTTTGCTCCAAAATATTTTCTCAAACACACTGAAAAAACGGGAGTATTTGATTTCGCTCAAAGGTTAGTTGTTATTATTTGTCACTTCATATGGACATGTTTACCAAAAAAAAAAAAAGAAAAACTAAAATACTATTTTATGTTCTGTGCCACCCGGAAATTAAAATAAAAAGGCTATGTGCCATATAAAAAAAAAAGTAAAAAGGACCGTCAACTACACCAGGAAATTTGATAGTTAGCGGTAAAACGTGACGACTAAGAGCAAGGGGAAGTGGTAATCACAACTCGGTGGCACACATGCACACCTTAGTGAAAACAAAAAAAAAGTAACTGAGTGCCGTTACTCGCTACTCGCTCAAAACGTAGCTAAGTACATTACTGGTTACTGGGATTCAAAAGTAACGTGTTACTACAGCTTAAATACAACGAGTAACTTTCTTATTACTCGTCGGTAATGATGCCTAGCTTCGTAATACATTCATGGGCATCGTTTTTTTTTTATGGTCGGCGCTTTTTGCCGTGAAAGTCACATACGCAAGCTGAGCCGTAAACCAAATAGGGTAACTTGTGTTGTGCGTGTTCCTCTTTAGACGTAACTAGATATTGTTCCTCGTTATTCCATCAAAAGGTAACTAAAGTACGTTAAGGGCACAGGGTAAGTCCTATGATCCCCGTGCATTTTAGGCTGTGTTGAGAAATATTTTTCGCTGTAATTATTAGGAGTACTTCTGCTATATATATATATATATTGTTTTGTTCCACATTTTGTGTTTTTTCTGCTGAGCCAGAATGATAATTTTTTTCATCACTTTGTTTTCTTAGTATTAAAATTGTAGCTCTCTTAGTGTATTAGGAATGTGTTACAAAAAAAAAAAAAACTGCTAGGCTGCATGTTTTAATTCTAGTTCAGTACGTTTGACCAACTATGTAGACGGCAGGAATAATAGATCAATCTTCTATAATGGCAGTTTAAGGAAGTAATGGTATCTAGGCACTGAAAAACGCCGTTTTGGGATATTCGAGCTTAAAGTAAAAAAATAAATAATAAATAGGTGAATAACAAATTGCTATTGGCGCCAACACCTCAGAGTCATTTCTTCAATAGCTTGGTAGTCATGATTAGAGTTATGTCTTCGCTTTTCGGTTTATCTTTTTGCTTGCCGGGCTTTTTTGTCACCTGTAGTCACGACAGGTGACAAAAAAGCCCGGTCCGCAAGTCCGCAAAAAAAGTTCGGTCCGCAAAGTATATTCGAGTGCGGTCAGCTTCCTTCAGCCACTTGATGGTGTTCCACCCACGGTTCAATACACATGGCTTCCAAATATTGGCTGGTGCAATGGTGCCACCATTGAATGAAAGAACAGCATCCAATGTTGCCATTTTATCGTTACACAACACAGGCACTTGAAAGTTCACACGTGGAAAAAACGTGCACAGCGTCTCGGGGTTGTCTTGTTTGAAAAAGAGCAATGCCCAATAGTTGCCAGATAATTTAAAAAAAATTCTCATGTCTTACATGCTTTTAAACCTATTTTTGCATTTTTTTTTGCTAGAAAATTTATCAATAAACAGGAATCGTATCCCAAAAGGGGGCGTGGTTGCCCGCTACTTCCTTTCGGAAAATGTGTTTTTCAGCCCGAAGTATGACTTTACAAGAACAATGTGACAGTCAAATTTGGGCCGAAAAAAATAAACATAAAAAAAATAGTTTTAGTTGTTCTTTATTTTGTGTTTTTAATCGTTCTATGAATCGGAAGAAAAAAACAACTACAACTAAGTCGTTATTTCGTTACCGAAGAAATGCTGATTATATGGAAGTAAGGTGTTACTTGTAACGAGTCACGTGCAAGCCAGTGCTTCGTTGCGACCTGAACGAGCGCCATTCTACGACAAACTTTCCCTATGGGTTCTCCGAGATCTCTTTTCTCCATTGGTGGCAGGGTGCGGAAGTCGTCGATGTTTATTAGGATGGCGCGACGACGTCGGCAAGATGAGCTAAGCACAACAAACGCAGTTCACAATCGGCCCGTGAGCCGTGTTTTTTTCGGATAGTAAAGATATCAGGCTGGCTCGGTTATCCGTCCCAGTCATTGACATTTATGACCCGTTTATCATCGTAGCTCATCCTATATAGAAGCCATTATTTGCAACCTCTCGAACGTGGGCTGCAGAACGTCAGGTAGTATTTTCTGTGGTGGTTGTCCGAGGCAGTACGTTATAGCTATAGCACGTCCGTGGGAAAAAAATAGGGGGACCATGTTATCCGAGATGTCGTCCGTTAAATTACGACTGACATCGCACGGCAGAAAGAAAACAATAAATAAAAATAGGCCACCCTCCTTTTTGGCAACTGCTTCTGAAAGCTTATAAGGGTGCTTTGTTTTAGTCTTTACGGGTTGTTTAAAAAAAAAAAAAAAAAAAAGCCGTGAAAGCTACACTAGTGCGATCTGTGCGGGTGAGTTTTACGGCCAAGGTGACATAATATGAAGGGACTAATCGTCACGATAAGTGAGTAAAGTAACTGAAATTTGTTGACTAACATTTTAGTACGTGAAAATAAATATATAATTACAATTATAAACCTGCTGAGCGTACTCGAAAACCACTGTGCCAGTAAAGTTTAGAAGAAAACAAAAAGGAGAGCGTGGGAATTGTGGTGGTGCGTTAAAGTTACCACTCGTGAAACAGGGCAAGGCCGGTTGGGCGAAAACGCGAATGATAACCGCCAGCTTTGCACCTGCTGCCTGCCTCGTAACTTTAACGGCATTAACGCGTTATGGAACGCGCTCCAAATTATTTTAAAATTTACGATTTAGTTATTTCTGACGAAGTTCAGTGAGTTTCTAAGTGGTATCATACGTTCATTTTCACAAAAGTTAATCAACATATTTCAGCTAAATATTCGATTTACCGTGACACTTAGCGACATACTTTATGTCCCCCTGACCGTATAACGCACCTGCAAAGAGTGTTTTTGACTTTTTTAATACAAAATAAATAAAAAAATAACAAGTGCAAACGCGTTCGTGTTTAAAGGGGCCATGAAACGAATTTTGGGCTGGGATAAATGATTTTAAATTGGGACTTTACTAATCGCATATCGTTTAGTTGGCCAAAAGAAAAAAGGTAGAAAGTCAACAGCCAGCTTTTCGGTACGAACATTTGAAAATATAGCGGACTATTTTGTACCTTCTTTTTTTCGAAAGCTCTCCGCCTTTTCACTATGATACATCCGCGGTTCCAAAAGCGCGTCAGCGGTGCCAACCTGACGTCAGCCGAGCAAAGCTCACGCATTGGACACGAGAACTGCGTCACTCGGACGTATGCGCTCGTCAACAATAAATGCGTCGACGAATATTCGGATTCGCGTTCGTGGCCAATGAGTGCCCTCACGGAACTTATCGTCACTGGGGAATGACAAGTTCTATGGTGTGCCTAAAAAGCACAGTGGAAGCTAGGAGTCATTGCACCGGTGCCCAAGAATGTCACGGCGACGTGATTTCACAATTCGCATTTGAGTTGAGGATTAAAACTAAGGAGGAAGAAGTAGGAAAATCGTTTCATGACCCCTTTAATATCTGCTCCGCGTTGTTTCTCAGTAGATTTCGCATAAAATTCGGCACTACGGCTTTCTATCCTGGGGGCCGAATCCGGTTAAAGGGGGACCAGCAGTCGGGTGCTCGTGCTCCTGCTCGTGAGCTGATGAGCAGGAGCACGAGCACCCGACGGCGGACGGACATACGGACATGGCTAGCCCCTAAAGGTATATCCACACGACGGACCGGGCCGTGGACCGATTGATCACGTGATGCGCGGCCCGCGGGCCGCCCGGCTGCAATGAGCATCCACACGGCGGACCAAAAGAGCAGACGACAGAGCGAACGAGCCGGTCTAACCCTCGACCTCACAGCTCCGCCAAACGCATGCAGCGAGCTGCTTTGGGGCTACTTGTAAGGAGCCAAGATGGAGGTTGAACGAAAGAGACGTTTGGCTGCGGTGGCCCTGGCGTTGACTATTGAGGACGAGGAGGACTTAAGTGAACCGAAAAGGAAAATCCCACAGAGCGGGGAATCGCTCCACGAGCGCGATGAAGTAAAAAGTTGCATCGTCGCACAACAAGAGGTTCGTCTTCTTCGTCTTCAACAGTTGGCGCCAAAAGAAAACGACTTTGGATTTGGATTCCAATCCAAACAACAACAGTCAGCTTGTTGCCAGACTTAGCGCTTCAATTATACTAAAAACGCCGCGGTCCACCGCCAGGGTCCGGGCGAGAAAAGTCACTTGGCAATTCTCAGAAGCGCGGGCCGCGGACCGCCGGCGGACCTCGAAAACCGGTGACGTAAGATCACGTGATGCGCGGCCCGTGGACCAAAACAGCAGTTTGGTCCGTCGTGTGGATACACCTTAAGGAGCTTCGCCCCTAAAAAAGAGGGCGAGGAGGACTTTCCGCCAGGCTGAAGAATATTTCTGCTGGTCCCCCTTTAAGGCAAGAGCGCGAGCGTTCTCGGCTGCTCTTTGAACGTGGCGCCACAGTGTCTGCGCATTTAAAGCCCCTCTATCCTGGGAAAAGTGGCGCCATTCATCGTTGTAGAAATGCTCAAGACACGTGCCGCGCCCCATTTCTGGGAAGAACATGGCGTCTGAAATCTAGCTCAGTGCTGCGCTGTGCCGCCAGGATCTTCCCAAGGGCTGCACGTTGCACGTGCCTCGTGCATCGACGCACCTTGCTCTACTTTTAAAACATGAAGGGGCGTTAGGTGCAATCCGCCAGATACATTCTAGACCTGTTCGTGAGTATACAACTAGGCACTATCTTGGTGACAACGTATCACCAACGTAAAACTCGGTGCCTCTGACGTGCTTGTCCTTACTACTCGTTCAAGCACCGGTCGATGTCAACTTGTGTACGGCGGCAGAACAACTTGATATTTGCAAAAGACGCACAGGTTGGCAATGCCTCCCAGCGTGAAACAGCGAGCAATCACTATTTCAACTTGCGTTCGATCTCACTTCGCCGCGGCGCTCAGTTCGTTGCAGACAATTGACTTCTTTTTCTATCTGGACGGCGTATGTTGTTTCTCGAATTAGTTTCGCCTGCGAATACCGCTTCGTAGTAGACAAACCGCGTTTTTCGCTCTCGTGAGCGAGCGAAAACGGTCCGCGAAAGGAAAAAAAAAAAATCTCTCTCTCTGGCTTACGCGGTGACCGAAGTCGGAGCTCTGGTGGTTTCATGCACACGTGACGCGATACCTCGGCCAAAACATGATTCAATCTAAAATGCAGGCATGTGACTTTCAATCATGAAGTCTTGGTTACTCCTCCGTGGCTCTCGTTGTAAGCTGCGTCATTTTAGGTGGTCTTATTTCACCGGTACCTTTTTTGCAGAAAGAAGAGCCGAATCCGGATGCACGGCGGCTCTTTCCTCATGCACCGCGTGTACGCCGACGAGTTGACCCTCAAGCTCGTCCAGTCGGCCTCCGAAGTGCTCGGTGAGCAAACACAACCAGGTCCCCTTTGCTGGTGAATTCACGTATCTCTCCCGGCGGGCGACATATCCGGAAAAGGGATGTTCAGGTCATGTGACCGACTCCCTGGGGGACAAGAAACGGGAGGTATCTAGGATTGTAAGCAAATGTCTCCAGTATATCCGTCCTCAATTAGATTACTGAAGACCCAATTGGCGCCCAGAAAGAGGGTGAACAGGCCTAAAATGTAAGTGAAATGAATGGCATTCGTGTACTTCAAGAGCGTCACGCAAAGTAACGTCTGGTTAAGGTCGTGTGAAGCGAGAATAAAAACAACAGCACCCTCAGGCAATACTTATGATTCCTGAGCGGAATCAGGAGGAACGCTAAGTGTACCATTGCGGACAATATAATCTGAAGCAATCCTTTGTGCTCTTTTGGAACACCTGCCAGTTTTTGAGAGAGTTATTTTTCCAAACTACGAATGGAATGCGAATTTGAGGCTCCATATACGTCGGACTATTCCGCAAATTGAGAGATATCAAAGCTTTTGGAGACCCCAGAGGTAGACAAATTGAGGTTCCATACTTCGGACTATTCCGCAAATTAAGAGATATCAGAGCTTTTGGAGACCCCAGAGGTAGACAAATTGAGGTTCCATACTTCGGACTATTCCGCAAATTGAGAGATATCAAAGCTTTTGGAGACCCCAGAGGTAGACAAATTGAGGTTCCATACTTCGGACTATTCCGCAAATTGAGAGATATCGAAGCTTTTGGAGACCCCAGAGGTAGACAAATTGAGGTTCCATACTTCGGACTATTCCGCAAATTAAGAGATATCAGAGCTTTTGGAGACCCCAGAGGTAGACAAATTGAGGTTCCATACTTCGGACTATTCCGCAAATTGAGAGATATCAAAGCTTTTGGAGACCCCAGAGGTAGACAAATTGAGGTTCCATACTTCGGACTATTCCGCAAATTGAGAGATATCAAAGCTTTTGGAGACCCCAGAGGTAGACAAATTGAGGTTCCATACTTCGGACTATTCCGCAAATTGAGAGATATCAAGCTTTTGGAGACCCCAGAGGTAGACAAATTGAGGTTCCATACTTCGGACTATTCCGCAAATTAAGAGATATCAGAGCTTTTGGAGACCCCAGAGGTAGACAAATTGAGGTTCCATACTTCGGACTATTCCGCAAATTGAGAGATATCAGAGCTTTCGGGGAGCCCAGGCGCAGAAAAAGGCCGGATTGGGTGTTTCAGTCTATAATGTCCGCGGGAGTACTTTCCCCGTGCGAAGCCGGTCACGTGATATCAAAGCTTTTGGAGACCCCAGAGGTAGACAAATTGAGGTTCCATACTTCGGACTATTCCGCAAATTAAGAGATATCAGAGCTTTCGGGGAGCCCAGGCGCAGAAAAAGGCCGGATCGGGTGTTTCAGTCTATAATGTCCGCGGGGGTACTTTCCCCGTGCGAAGCCGGTCACGTGATATCAAAGCTTTTGGAGACCCCAGAGGTAGACAAACTGAGGTTCCATACTTCGGACTATTCCGCAAATTAAGAGATATCAGAGCTTTCGGGGAGCCCAGGCGCAGAAAAAGGCCGGATCGGGTGTTTCAGTCTATAATGTCCGCGGGGGTACTTTCCCCGTGCGAAGCCGGTCACGTGATATCAAAGCTTTTGGAGACCCCAGAGGTAGACAAATTGAGGTTCCATACTTCGGACTATTCCGCAAATTAAGAGATATCAGAGCTTTCGGGGAGCCCAGGCGCAGAAAAAGGCCGGATCGGGTGTTTCAGTCTATAATGTCCGCGGGAGTACTTTCCCCGTGCGAAGCCGGTCACGTGATATCAAAGCTTTTGGAGACCCCAGAGGTAGACAAATTGAGGTTCCATACTTCGGACTATTCCGCAAATTAAGAGATATCAGAGCTTTCGGGGATCCCAGGCGCAGAAAAAGGCCGGATCGGGTGTTTCAGTCTATAATGTCCGCGGGAGTACTTTACCCGTGCGAAGCCGGTCACGTGATATCAAAGCTTTCTCTCGCGACTTTTTTGAACCGCCGGCAGAAACACCGCATTCACCAGCAACCCGGCCCCGACCTGGAACTTTATTAGCTCTCAATATTTTTTTTTTTTGTTTTGCCAAAAACTCAATTTAACTATTAGCGCCTGCTACTGGCTGTTGGGTGTTCTGATAAACGGACCTTTTTTTAAGAAGAATTTTGCGCACTCACACGCTTTCCTAGCGCAGCGGCGAAAGCTCAAGCTACAGATGGCGTCCGGAAGGAAAGTTGCACAACATCTCCTGCTCCGTTCGCGACTCAGATGCCGGGTTCTCAATACTATTTTACGACAACAAAGCTGGTGGATTTAACTCACCCAAAATTTACGAACTTCTCTGTATTCTCGCAGCAAAATGTTCTTAACTTCTGCGCGAGATAAGACAAAATCCTACGACAGGGGTTCAGTTCCTCTTACGAACGTTTTCTCGAATATTCGTCCAAAATAGTTGCCTACGTCCCGTTCGTGCTTGAAAAACAGCGCGACGCCAGAACCTTATGGCAGCAGCGCGCGCTCAGCACACGCCAAAGTCTGGAAACGATCGTGGATCATCGCCCTGAACGCTATCTACCGATTGCCGAGGCACACCGTGCGAAGCCCCGCCTGATGTGCTGGCAGCCTGGCACAAACGCTTCGCCACCCGACCGCTTGACCTCGTTCGCTGCCAGTGCAAGTGCTGCTGGCGCTTCGCTTTTATGCCAGCGGCAGTTTCCAGTCGGTGGTGGATTAAGTGAGAAATTTATATAAGCCAGACTAGTGCCTCGCGGATAATCAACGGGGGGAGCAGTGCCTTGTGCGACTTCACCGAAAGCGGAATCAAGTCTCCTCTGACGCCGTGGCCGCGTGCTCGTCTACAGACTATGCCTAGTAAGGCATTTGACTTACCGTCCCCGGCTACGACCGTCTGCTTTCGAAGCTCGAACGCTGCCTTGTTAAATAAAAAAATAACCGCAACCCCCCCTCTCTTTTTTGTTTATTCGTTAAGTGATCCTTTTTTTTTTTTGTATGAATTGCCTAAACAACGACCTCAATCTTAGAGTTGGCTCTTCTCTCCCCTCATAATCTTCGTTGGGCGACGGGGACGGACGCTCTCGTCGCGTGGACACTCTCGTTGATTCGGTCTGCGGTTTTGTTCGACTCAAAGCTCAAATAAATGCCGTAGGGACTACTTCGGTATCGATTGACACGTACACTTTGTTCTTTGAGTATGTTCTTTTGTCCCGACGTGACGTCAGTAGTAAAAACACATCAACGCGGGTCGAGGTAGAGCATCTCTAGGGAGCTACGCGATGTGGGTTAAACGCTTCCACTGCTAAACGTCACGTCAGCATCGAGTTGCGCTCGTCTGGTGTCCTCGCAGTCTGTAGAAGGAATTGTCTTGTAAAAGATTGGTTCGGAAACGGTTACTAAGGCGTATGTTCAACAGTATTGGTTCCAGCGCTTCCGTCGAACGAGTCCCAACGTTAACAGGCGGCTCTTGATGGCGCTTCTGTGGTATACAGAAACGTCGGCTACTTCTAGGATTTCCGTGACCACAAACAATGCCGTGGCGATTTGTTCCCAGGCGTGCCGCCTTGCAAACTAGCCGTGCGGGCCGCCTCCATCATCAAAGATGACAGTTTTGTGGACCTCGTAGCGATCAAGTTGGTAGGAGTCAACTAAAGCGGTTATGTCAGCAATCCCGGCCACGGTAAGCTGGGCATTCGGGTTTGTTTAAATAAGGGCAGTGCCGACATATCACTGCATGGAAACGATCATCAAATAAGCGATGCTGGAAGGGCCGCTGCCTATGTTTGTTGTGGGTCAAACCCACGTGCTCCGAAACATAGCGAGCTCTCCCATTCTTGTTCGTGTTGCCGAAGGCGCTGTCTCCACAGCAAACAGCCCGCTGTCACGGTGATGGGAGCATACGGGACGCCATATGTTCTCGACGTTGTCCTCCTCTCACTTACGAAAGCGTTCGGGAATAACGAATTCAGAACTTCTTACGATGTGCGTTACTACAAACTTCTTAGCAATTCTGTTTTTATTTTTTTATGATAAGACATTTTAGTTAATTTGGACTTTGATGATACACGAAGTCCCTCTCTTAAACCTAGATTTAAGAAAGAGACCAACTTAAACCATGAATAGCGTTTGCAATTTAATGGTGAACGCTTCCTGGGCGGATAGGTCGCCAGTGCGCATGCGTTGCGTTGTCGCGCGTGAAGGAGGAAAGCGGACGGAAAGGCAGAGACGCTTACAAACTACCAAAGCATTCGTCCCTTCCTCGCAGCTCGTATGGAAAGCGCGGCCCATAAACCTCTTCACCGCGATCGAGCAGTTGGAAACACTCTGTAATCTAGGCACACTATAAGGAAGGATAGGTAGCGCAACCCACCTTCCGGACGTCCATCGCACTTCGAGCTTTCGCCGCTTGGTGTCGCCTTTAAGGGAAACTGCTTTTATGTATCAGGAAAGAGGATTAAGGATTAATATGGCGAAGAATCGCCGATTAACTGCTCTTGGCGCTGGTGTTCAGTCTGGTGTGCATGAATAAAGCGAAACAGTTTTCGTTCTGGCAGGCCATTCCTCGGTCATTTGTGATTTACCAGAAATAACAAATAATTTCATTACGATAACCATTATGATTTTACATAAATGTGAAAAAACGAATGGTTGAGGTCATTCACGATTGTAGTCACTCTCAGTGGCTACAGTAAAGAAAAAAGTCGCCAGATTGAAGATGCACTTATCGAACGGAGCGACTCAACAGCACTAATCTCAAACTTGTTCTCCTCTCGCGTCTTCGTCGGACCTGGCGAGCACAGGCCTGAGCGCGGACGCCTGCCTCGAAGCCTTGGGCTGCCACTTCCTGTACTTCTGCCAGCAGCACGGCTATGACCACATTCTGCGCGTGCTGGGATCCAACCTGACCGACTTCCTGACCAACCTGGACAACCTGCACGACCACCTGGCCTCCACCTACCCGGGCATGAGTGCCCCCTCCTTCAGGGTGTCGCCCGGCCCGCTGGGAAGTCTTCACCTACACTACTGCAGGTAGCAACACCGGGCTTTGTATACAAAAGTTTCGAAAAAAACATTTGCAGCAATTTTTTTTTTAAATTATTGCAGAAATTTTGCATTGCTCAACGCTCAGACTCTGCCAAAATATAGTTCTGGCGGTTCGGACTAGATGCAAAAGATTCATAGCTCGCTGTTATACGATAAAAAAAAAAAAATTACACAGCCCTCCGATCGCCCTCTTTTGGGCGAACGGAGAACCGAAGGAGCGGAGACGGCAGCGGCGGCGGAGGAGTGGAAACGGCGGCGGGGATTGTCGGCTTTGGTGCTTTGGTGCTGCTATTGCCGCATGGTTCTGGTCGGCTTGTTCGTGCATGAAGCAGTCTTAACGATAACAGTGAGCGCGTTAAAATAGAATTCTTGTGTTCCGGCTCGCAACAGCGTTGCACGAAGGGACCGTGATGATCTACTTTCATTACGGACTTTTGGTATATCGCGTACGCTGCGGATTTCCGGTCTTGTAGTCGCCAGCTCAATCTGTGCTCGACGGGACGGCGAACGCTACTGCTAGTAGTGTAGAGCTCTATACCGTACGGTCTACGAAAAGTTTATTCTTTATCCTAAATAGGAGAAACCTGGTCGCGCAAAGGCATGTCCAGCAAAAGAAGACATCGGGAATGGGTGCGCGTTTTAAGTCCGTTAAAGGAACATGACCATTTGCTCCGAGCACTTTCATAATACAGAATACGCTTACTTGCTTCCAGGAAATTTCAAAGGCAAATAAAAAAATCACCTAAGCATTTTAAGCGCACCTGTGTTAGCCAGCCGTTCGTGACGAGATTATAACGGGCAGTTTTGGCGAGGCGGGTCGAAATGTTCAAGATAATACCGTACACAAATGTACGGTATTATATATTATAACACGCCGATGACCTTAATAGGCAGTTTTGGAATAGCGTTACCGCAGGCTACCGTGAACACGGCAAGGCTCCTGACGCGCGTTGAAAATTATGCTTCGAAAGCGCAGCGCGAGCTTCCGGTTGCAATGCTGCATCATACGGTAGCCTGCGGTCGCGCTATTCTAAAACTTCCTCTCGATAACCATAGCGCAGTTTGATCACGTGTTGCAATACACTAAAATCGTGACGGTGAGCAGCGAGTTGTGAGCCTGTGACACGAACACATCAATATACTGTGAACGCTGCTTTTCCGGAGCTCGAAGGTCACCGTACGCGGCTCACTTTTTAGAGCATTAACGACCAGGCAAAAAGCAAACCACCACAATATCTTCATCACTCTCAAAAATAAAATGCCGCAGGAAGTGACGTGGCCGGTGCCCAAGATGCGCTTGCCCTCCACAAAGTGTCGCAAGTTGAGGTTTCCGCAACTCTTAAATATCAAAATTCTCGTTTTCCTATAACGCACATCAACATCTCCGTCCCCTGTATTATAATCCTGGCTTGACCGCTTCGCATTTGTAGACAAATGAATTATTTTTAGGGCACTGATGAGCGCCCGCGTGCAGGCGCACGGGAAATCCTGGAGAATCTATCCCGGTCTCTTTCATCATCTTGGAACTACCGCCCCGCCATCTATAGGGCATTGGAGCTGCGAATAGACGGCAGACACAATTTTCGGCTGAAGAAACAAAAGTATTTCCTTAGATAGTCCGCTCCTGGAGTCAAGTTCCCACGTGAAACTTCTAATAGATAAACACACTTTGACAAATGTATGCTTTATTAGCTCACAAAAAAAAAAAGAAGCTTGTATCGTATATAAATTATCACAAGCATTATTTGTAATTTTTCAAATCTGTCACGTCTTGTTATAACAAACGATCTAGAAGAAAAAAAAAAATCCTAGCATTTTCCGTACCGGAATTAGAATTCATACTTTTAAATTTGTACAATCCGCGGTCTAAAGTTCCTAAAATACGGTATACGCGATTTTTTTTGGAAAGCTTAAGTGAGGATATGGAGGCCGACAAAAGCCACGGACGCATGAAGATGGAAGGATTAAGTCATACCGGGTCAATAATCACGAGATGACCAACGAGGGTATGACACGCGTGCAATGATAGGTAGATGCATGAAGGAGAGGCTGAGGGAACGCGCGCTGTCGGTTAGATCATCGCCCTCGGCAATTCTCGCTACTTATTGTAGAAGATGTGGGTGTGAACTCAAGCCGGAAGATTCGGCCATTCAGGGGAGATATTTCCAGTTAGTCACGGGGGAGACTGCAGAATCGTTCTTTCTATCACGGTCGAGAATGACAAGTGTGTTAGTGTAGCATCGATAGCGCTCTATGACGATGAACTTGCGTTTTTAGGTGCCTTTGATAGCATTGCATAGTCAATGACTCGGTGAAATGGTTATTGTCCTATTTTTTAACATCGATGCGTGTTTTCTCCTAATAAATTCAGTCAGCGCTCTGTCCGTCTTTTCTGGTCTTTCGTCTTGTTTGCGCCGTGTTTTTAGTCTTTATAGATGCATATTCAACTCGCCCAAGTACAAACTAAATTTCACGTATATTTTTTTTATTTCTTTCTTTTTATTTGGAGAAAGGAGACAGAGAAAAACAAAACATTGTTATTGCTTGACAAGCCTCCGTCTCCCGCAGCAGGACGGAGGATCTCATGAACGTATACACAACGATTTAGCAAGAATACTTACGACGGAACAATAAACAACAGGTGGTAGGGGGAGAGCGGTAATCGATTGACCCAGATTTTTAATATTCACAAATTCCAAGGGCATTCCCTCCTCACAAACATTGAGCGTGCATATTTCCGGGTTTCGCACACCGGTTCTATATTCGATTCGGGCAGGCGATTTAAGAAACGTGGTACTGTGCATTTCGACATCTGATTACCGTAACACCATCCACATGTCTACACAGCGAGTCTCATATGAAACCTCCCTCAACCTAAGGGTGGAGATTGATACGAATACAGTTGCGTTTTGCCCGAGAGACCTTTTTAATGCGAGAAAAGTTTATAATAATAATACTGATTTGGAATCTGTACAATATTCAATTTATTAAACGATGGACCGGTACGAGTATCGGAAGCAGTGTTACGTATAATGCGAACAGCTTCTTTTTTTGTTTTAGAGTATGCATCAGTTTTATGTTTGGACCGGTTGTATTGCCCCACACTAAGAAGCAACAATTATACTTCGAGTAAAAAAGGGAATTATATATGATATCAAATACATGATATAACATATGAAAAGAGAATTATGCATATGATTTCTACAATTCTTCAATGATTGGAATATAGAATTTTTACTTTTGATCAAAATAATTTGAAAAAATAAATAAATAAACGCGGACAGACACCCACTCTAGAGTGACGAAGATGGAAAACCACTCGTTTGAACCGCGGTACCTGTCTTGGCTCTCCGCGTATTTTATTCTTTCAAAATCATACTCCTGCTCAGAATGCGCTCGCACAATTTATCCGGGATTGCTCCCCGCTGGCAGTGAAGAATGTACGCTATTCTACACATGAGAACTGAGCTAGCTTCTATATGAGTACAAAGCCTCTCCATTTGAGATTATATTGACAGGAATTCACATTGCTTTGGTCTTCATCAAAGACTCATTCAACCGGGTAGCAGAAGGGAGCAAGTGCGGCATTTTGTAAGGGTCCCTATTAAGTCTCGCGTTTTCTGCTAAAATAAAACTTAATAGCCGTCAACGTGTGATTGTATCGCGTTAAGAGTTCTTACAAACTAATGATGATAAAAGAAATTACGTTAATCCAGAGCCCGTTTCTTTAAATGTTAATGGCAGCAAGGCGTTGTTCCTTCGTTGCTACGGTTTGGTCATATTGCAGGCTCGCACGAGTTAACAATTGCTTCTTTATCATCACTGACGGCTCAAACAACGCAGGGTGTGAATTTTTAGGGAGTTGTAGACTAGGGGGCCCCCCAACAGCGTGGGGCGTGCCACTGCTATGCGCACTGCAATTCCCCAAGTTCCTCGGGGCACACGAAGCGTCGGGACCCCTATTCGAAAACTCTCTATCATGTCCACGTTTTTCCATTCTTTTTTTTTGTTTTGCTTCGTGATGCGTTTTTCGGCGTTCTTGCTGTCTACATTAGAAATCTCAGTGACAGCAAAGCGATAGTAAGATGTTAAAAAAAGAAGAATGAAAAAAAAGTATAATTGAATTACGAATTCCTACCACTGAGTAGAAGTATTGAATTGAAGGTTTTAATGACACGTCACATTGTCGCTAGTTAAAGTTTAATCTCGTTTGCCAACGACGTAGCGTTAAGGTGAACTCACGTTACATGTCCGACTCGACTGAGTTCCGGTCTAGATCATCTGAGAATGAAAAAAGTAAACATATATTTAGGAGATATTGATGCCCACACTTATATTTTAGTTGCACGCTACATGCATAGTGACAGCTACAAAAAAAAAAACACAGTCACACTGCTTGTAAATCACACGATAGACACGGTGATCGCTTGCAGACACGATGTCAAAATCATCCGCACCTCGAAGCATGTTTAATTCGTGCACACTTCCAACATGTGTGCAGACAGTCTTTGTACAACCAGCGTGAGAGCAGAACAGTCATACGAGGAAGAAACGCGCCTTTTGTAGGATGTATTAGCAGGGCGGCATAGACGCCATGCTTATGGACGGCGTTGCGCGCAGTGAGCGCAGGGGCCTGCACCCGATCGTCAAGGGTCTGGTGAAGACCGTGGCGCGCGAGTTCTTCGACACGGAGGTGAGCGTGAGCACCTGCAAGGTCACCGACAAGGGAGACAGGGTCGTCGTCCTCATGGAGGTCTCCGAAAACCTCCTCAAGGTACGCCTTCTCATCTTCGACGCGGGTAGTCTTACAATGGTTAAGAGACCAAGGGCGTGGGGAGTTCCGGACGCGTTAATGTCTAAACAGCCAATGAGACAGCAGCATCAGCCGATTAGATAATAGAGTTATTGTAATGTACGCTAGGGGTCAAACTGGCGCTCGTGTGCGGTTTCAAATTGAAGCAGGCGGCAGGCAGCCAGTCTGAAATTGACTTCTGCTAATGCATTTCTGTGGGAAAAGGTGGTTGCATTTCCTCTCTGCGCTCCATTATAAGAGCAAATATCACGAATACTTCGCACGTACTAGATAGCTTGGAACATTTCTCGGTCACGTGGACAAAGATATTGGTCGGTTACGGTGTTTTTATTTCAAAATCGGGGCTAAAAACGGTGTTAAAATTTCTTCGTACCATGTATTTATGTCCGAAACTGCTAGCGCGAACACGGCATCGGCGCTTTTCTGCGGAGTGTTTTACGTGCCAAAGCGACAAAGAGCACTTCGAAACTCAAGAGAGACGTTAAGTACTAAGCACTAACAGTGGATCAGTACCTACCTGTGCATGTAGACGGTGAAAGGAAAAGTCAAGTAATGAGCGCGATTTGTAAATAACATTCTTTTTATTCACTCAGATGCTCATGTGTGAGTGCAAAGTGAAGTATGTTCTAGGACTTATAAACTGATACCTGCATGCTCGCAAATTTTTAGATGGGTCAAACCCAGAAAACTCTTACCGCCCGATACATTCGGAACAATAAAAAAAAGAAGAGAAACACCTTTTATAGTGAGCGTACTTTTATTGTTTTACGCGTTAAGGCCGGTTCAGACACTTGCGTTTGACTGCGTTTGACTGAGTTGCGTCGAGAACCGAAAGCGAGTCACCGGCACATCTGTGCTTCGTATGAAGCGTGGAATCCAATTCAAGGAATCATCTTTGCACGTGATAGAAGCAGCAGGGATGTCCTGGTTTCTCGCTGCCGTAACGCAGTCAAACGCAGTCAACCGCAACTGTCTGAACCAGGCTTTAGGCAGCTCGTAGATGGGGGTCATTTTAGTGGCATATAAATCTCGCAGGTTATCAATATTAGCGTCACCGGGTTGTTGGAGCTTCTTGAACAAGCCTTACGTTCTTTACGACTTATTCTTGCTTAGATTCGCCACTTTTCTTTGGACACTTGCTGTGGAATATAGGACTGAGCCCGGAGTACTAGGAAGTTAAACATCGCTCACTGGTCGGAAAATTACTGTAATTAAAACAATCTCACTTTATAATGTTAACAAAGTTACCTGCTTTTCGCTACGAGCCAAGTAACACAGGTACTTCGCGTCATTCTCTGGCGAAGAGACGAAATGCACGCGCGTTTTTCCATAGGAATTGATAGCATTTCAAAAGAGGACTGGTTGCTGCCTCCTTCAATCGGAAACCAAAAGTCCCATAGACATTGGCGCCGGTTGAACCTCTAAAGTACATTATAATAACTGTATAGATTAGACTGCTCAAAAACGAAGCATGAAGAGTGATCAAATTATTCCTTGCGTTTCTTGCCTCCCAAGCGACTTCCAGTTGCTCCGTTTCGGTATGGCACCTGGAACGCGTCTTCCACTGGTGCTTTTACTGCGTTCTCATTTGTGGTCTCTAGATTTCTACCTGACGACGTTATGAATGCTTCACGCGCTGTGACTTTGCTGAGGGACAGCGCAAGCGCAGTGTAGACGTCTTGCGGAGGACAGTGGCGTCGACTGGCAATCGCTTTTTTTTTTTTTTTTCGAAGCTTTCTGACATGCTGTGTCTTATCGATGTCGTCCAGCTCCCGATGCCTCTGGCGGTGCCGACTCTGGCGCACAAGCGGTCCTCGTTCACGTCTGCCCACGTGACCGACCACCTGAGCCAGAGTCCCCAAGACCTGCCCGTGGACACTAGGACCTTCTGCACGGCCTTTCCGTTCCATGTCGTCTTCGACAGAGACTTCGTCATCACTCAGGCGGGAAAGGTGATGACTGTCCGCGCCACAAGCACCGAGATGCGAGTGACCGAAAGACAATTTTGCACTTTATTTAGGAAAGTACAATTTTTGGGGCAGTTTTTTTAGTTTAGTTCTTGACGCAGCTGCAGTCGGAATGCAGATGAGCTGGGGGGACAAAGTTTAGAGTATGAATGTAAAACATCAGTTATAAACTTTTTTAAAATTTTCATGACTGAAACTATTGCTGCCTCAGATGTGCAAGTCAATCGATTTTGATAAACTCAAAAAGGACAAAAACGTCTAAACGCGAAAAAGAAAAATGCTTTATGAGAGTAAAGAAAGCACATAACATCTAATTCTATTTAAATTCTCTCTAATGACAAAAAAATCGATGATGCAAAAAAAATAACTAAATATATATCTCAGAAAGTGCCCGGGAACCCAGGAAGGACGATCAAAGTCAAAGGTGCACGAAGCCGGGCCGTCTACACTCCAAGGGGATGCGGGATTATGTTCAGGGTTCCGGACATATTGAAGCACCAACCTTGCATTAGCGGCTTAAACCTTGGGGTCATGGAAGGCAGACGCAAGACGTACAGCTCGCTATGCTCTCCTAAAAACTAGGCCTTGTCTTGTCAGGCGGGTAAAGTCATTGAATACCCCGGCCGAGTTGACGCAGCTGGCTAATTTCGAATGTGCGCCTCAAGCGTTTCACCTGAAAATCCAGATAAAATACGCCGCCAAAAGCGGATCTTGAGATCCTTTCGCTATGCGGAGCGCAAGTCGCCTGTTTCTAGGCAGACCTCAAAGCAAGGTGCCTTGAGGCAGACCTCAAAGCAAGCTGCCTTGAGGTCTACCTACTATCCTACATTCAGAACCAATCAGAGCTCGTCGTCTTTCTGACGTCACTGCGACCGCTGCAAAAGAAGCAGACGAACTTGCGCTCCGCATTAGTGTCAATTCAACTACGTGGCAGGTAGATGGTTTATTCCACTAGTGATTTGCGTTTAATCTGGGATGGCGATTTCCGAGAGGTATTTTATGTCACACTGCTAATATACCGTACAAGCACAGCCTGCAGTCAGTGTCTGAGGCGGGCTTCTTCCTGGTATGACGGTCACGTTGGCCCTACAAAAACAGTCTGCCGATGTATTCGAAGCATGTATGAAGCCAAAATGTGTTCGAACATGCTTCAGGCGTTTCCGCAGATAATTTTGTAATCATGTCTGGAGCGAACACCGTATCTTTTGGATGATGCATCAGCAGTGTGACTGCTGCTTGACTATTGTACCAAGTGTTTTTTTGTTGTTGTTTTTTTCGGGCAGGGCCTGCTCCGCCTGACCAAGTCCATGTGGCAGAAGGGCAAGCCTGTCCGGTTCACGGACATGTTCAGCATCTCCCGGCCCGTGATCGAGTGCACGTTCGAGAGCATCCTGGGCTTCCTCAACCAGGTCTACGTGGTCACGGCCAGGGACGGGGTCCTCGAGAGGGACAGGAAGAGCCCCACCGGGCCCCGGGTTCCCTCGGTCGGTCCATGCACACTTGTTCGTTCGATCGTTATTCCAGAGAGAGATCAATAGGCCGAAATCGTGTATGCGTCGACAGAGACAAAGAAGAAAAACAGGGTACACGGAAAAGTCTGTGTCACTTTTCTTCATGTTCGTTTCTGTTTGGGCTTGCAAGATTCTAGAGCATCATACACCAGCTATCCCGAAATAAAGTCTTGTCGATCAATACACCCTTTCGGTAAGCGCGCCGCAGGACGAACTCTTGCATTTTCTACTTCAGGAATGGGAGCACAGACAAACAATCCATAGCAAGAACACCGAGCTTCCTGCAACGACGATGAAAAATGTCATCACTTGTGCTTAATTAGAAGGTGGATGTTGCTTGGGATCAGTTTAAAAGTTCTTAATGTTTATGTAAAGTAATCCGACCGATCACCTCTAACCAGTTGACCAGCACAAAAGAATAAGGCCTGCTATATTTGCAACTGCGTCATTTCAGTTGCACATAAGTGTCCTAGGAATGACTGCATAAACAAGCTCCGTTAAATGATAGAAATAACAGTTAACATGCGGGTGAGCTGCAGAACTTTCAACCTTTTCAAAACCCGAAACTCCGGGACAGACATCGTTGACAAGAGACACACACAAAAATACCTTTATGTGTGTTGTCATCTTTCTTGTTCTTGTGTCTCGGGTTTTCAAAATGTTGAAAGATCCGTGAACCTGACAAGTGGGAGTAATTGGAAATTGCTTGAGGCTGCTTATCTTACTATCTTATGACAAATGCCCTGGAAAACCTACTCCGTCCTTCTTCCCCTGTTCTTGTCACTCTCAAACGAGATTGTAAGAAGGTTTGGCACCTTCTTCTCATCCGACACAATAGCCACTGTGGTTTCTTCTTATAGCCCGTGGCGAACAAGAGGAAGCTCCTCCGGCGACTGAACAGCACCGTCGAGCCTCCGCCAGATGGCGTACTCCGCCTCAAGGGCCAGATGATGTCCCTCCCGGAGTCGGACAGCCTGCTCTTCCTGTGTTCACCGCGGGTCAAGAGCCTAGAAGACATGAAGCGCGTGGGTCTCTTCTTCAGCGACCTGGCGCTCCACGACCCGGTCAGGGACCTCATCCTGGTCTCGCACCAGCGGCGGAGGGAGCGGGAGCTCGTCGAGAAACTCGACGAGGCCTCGAACCACCTCAAGGTTCGGAGACCGTTTGTTACACGTCACCGGTTCGATGCCCACGGCTTGATCGTTTCGCGTATAAATTGAGCCATTGAGTCATGTGAATGTTAAGACATTAAGGAGGAATGCACTAGTTACACTGGCCCCCTTAACCATGAGTTAGTCAGACTTTGGTCACTTTTAACTGCGGTTAAAAGTGTCAGTGTAAGCCAGTCCCAGTGGGAATCTGCTGTCTCTACTGTAGAAGAGACCCAGTGCAGTACCATTGCTAGCCTAGAGTCCTTGACGCGCAAGCCGCACAAGTGGGACACGACCGCACGCCGGTACGATGCTCATCCAGATCATGACGGGCAGGGGGCGGGGGGGGGGGGGGGGGGGGTGCAGTGCGAGCTTTCGTTCTATGTGCTCCCAACTGCCGTGCGTTAATGCAATCGGTGACAGATCCCCCTATTTCAATGATGTATGCGAGTCCGCAGAAACTGGACGATTCCCTCACCAGATAATCGAAATGTCATTCAAATGAGCGCCTTGGACATGTAAAATATCTGATGCTTCAGATATATGAATATATGGTTCATCGGGATTTACCTGTGAATATTTTTTCAGCGATATTTGTGAGGATTAATGATTTTAGCTGCCTAAAACCAGTAATGACACAATAGAATCGTGTGTATTGTCCCAATCACACACCTAACATAGACATATATTTCCGGTACCTGCTAAATTCCTTATTCTAACGAATACAAAGGTACCCTGGGCAGGATCCTCGGCTGACGCATTTCCAAAAACAAAGTAAAGATATAAAATTTTGGCTTCCATTTGATTTTATTCTAGATGATTCGTATGACATTGATAATAATACAACCCAGCCTATACCTCACAACGTTGCTGTACATTATTTATAATCGCGTTTGATTACGTGGTTCCAGTTTCAAACGCTGAGAGTGGAGATCTTGCGATGACGCCACACTCCAGGGACTCTAAATATGGCAGCGAGCTCAAGCGTCTAAAAAACTGTTGCGTGGTGTATGTTTTGTTTTTTGGAAAGTACAGGTATGACTCGTCATAATTAGTTGAAACCAGGCGACCACCGCCATGGTTGAGCTCTCTGGTCTGCGACGTGGTGGTGAGATACCGGCTTCCAGCAATCGAGACCAACATTTATAGCGCGAGAAAAAATTACAGACAGCGTCTTGGCGTATTCGACGCTGCGTTCCGTAGTTACTGGTGCAACACGTAATATTAAGACTAAAGATTATTCACCTCAAGGTTGACACCTCTATTCCTTTAAAATAGAGATCCGCAAAACTTTGACAGTCGCTGATTGCCTCTAAATTGATTCACTACATTAATAAACTCGTCTAAACTAGATCTTCCAAAGGACATACTGGCACTATCCCACAATGTTTGGTGATAGTTACAAAATTACAGAGGGGAAGGAAATTTGCGGTGAGAATAATTCATACTCTTGGTTCCTAGGTTAGGCGGGGCAAGTTACCGCCAGTTACAAATGATACAGCGGTTAGCATCCATCCATCCATGTAATTTTGGCAGTACAGAATGTTTCTGATGGTTTCCAAAAAGTTCGTTGACGTGAAATTATTGCGAAGGAAGCTCCCATCGCCAGAAGGAAACAAAGAAAGCGGGACATACTGTGTTGTTTAGACTGCTTGCTTGTCCAGAAAGTCTTGCAACGTGCAATGTCACCCACTCGAAAGCGCGTGAATATTAAATGCTTGTTTTAGCATCACGCTTATATTCCGTTTTTAAATAGGTACGACGAATTTAGAGATAATACTTAGCCTGCCAGAAAGAGTAAAGCCAGGGTATTCCGACAATGCAGCTATCTAGGGAAGCTGAAAATAACGACATTTGGGCTGCACATTCACGATAGTGATGCATCGTCTAGGTGCACAATAAAATAAGGCAAAAGAGACAAGGACGAGCGAGTAGACAATAAGAAGCGCCTGTCCTGTCTACTCTTGTCCATATATCGTTAGTGTCATTTTATTACCTACCCAAATATGCATCAACTAGCCCAACAACGTGCTTTATGCACGTTGCTGGGCTAGTTGTGCTTACACTAAGTCCGACGGAAGCCCTCGCACAATCGAATGGGGTCAATCAAGCACCTCCGAAAGTGCCTTGTCATGGCACTCGTCGTCTTTGTGCCTTTGTTATCACCAACTAAACAAATCACGAACAGTCAATGCGCCGCGATTCTGCGATTTGTGTGTGTTTAAATTTAAAGAAATACTACGAGTAAATTTCGGCGCCTATTTCTTGGTCTATTTGCTCTTTCCCGCGTGAGTTGAAACGTGGCGGCGCCAGTGTGCATATATCCCTCAAAACTTTCCAGTTCACAACTAGAAGGAGGGTTTTACAGCGTCTGCAAGACTGCATCTACGCGTTATTATCGGAGGGTGATCGATTATGCCACTCTTAGACATAATCCACTCTTATGGTGAAATATTAATGCGTAAAGATTTAGGAAATATACCCGGATCGTAAGTGTGCCATGGCTACCGAGTAGATGGAAGCACTGATGTTTGTTGCCAAACAAAACAAGGGCGAATACATGCTCGAGGGAGCAGCATCACATCGGACACCCCAATCTGTTGTTTAAAAGTCACGAAAGAAAACCTTTTAAAACAAATTAAACGATCAGCAAACGGCACTTGGTGGATGTCGCTAAAGCCTCGTTTTTAATGTCCGTCTAGGAACCTTAACAGGTATAGAGATGATGCCTGTCTCGCTTAGAACTATAGCCTCGCCGGTGCCCCATGCGCGCAAGCATGTGCGGCGTGCGCGTGTACGTAGCTTTGACAAGCTTGTAACTGCGCGCACTTGCCCGCACGAGCAGTGACATGGCGCCAAAAAGATGCCCCGCTTGCACCCGTCCTGTCGACGTCAGCCTTGCGGCGCAGCTTTGCTCGTCCCGAGACAGATGACGTCACGATTGCGCCGGATGTCACGTGCTCTTCGCTGGCTGCTCCCCGAGCGCTTACCAGACTAAGCCGTTTATAACGAAAAAAATGAAGCTGTCAGGCTCAAAATACAAACACGCGATATTCATTTACGGATATTGTGGGTCATGTTCAGTGTATTTCTGAACACGACAGGTATATTTCAAATTTAGTTGAAGTTCCCCTTTAAGTGAAACGATGTATAGTAGCGCGATAATAGGTTAGTGACAGCGTCTTGGCCTCCTACGCGCTGTGTTTCATTATTAGTGATGTAACACGCAATATTTAGAGTTAAAAAAATTCTAATAAAAATTCGATGTTTTAACTCCTTAAACACACTAACTTTTACCTCTTGAAGAAAAGGAAGCGTTCCAACAAGCTGATGTAAATTGATCATAATTTTTGTTTTCCTTTTGTGCCCTTTCCTGAATTTATGTTTCAGACTAGAACAGAGAGGTTACTTGTCGACTACATTATCAGCTGTGTTTGGGAGTTGGGTATTTGTCCTGTCTCCCTTTTTGACCATAGTCTCGGGGCATTTTGGAATTATGTACATATCTTTGTCCGCGTATTCATGGTAGCCATGAATTCTCGATGTCGGCTTTTTGAGATTTCCTAAAGCCGCGGTGACACTGCCAATACATAATACAAAAGACAGTCTGCGAACACTGCCCGATGTCTTCCTCGTATGACGGTCACATAAGAGAACTGTCTTTAGAGACGATCAAAGAGGTTTCGAGCATGCTTCAATTATGCCGACAAATAATTCTGTCACGCGCCTTTTGAATGCTACATGACCAGTGTAATTAACCTCGGCGTGTCCGCGCGCTCGTCCAGATCCTCGACTCGAAGCTGCGTGAAGACAAGCGGCGCACCGAAGACCTGCTGTGTTCCATCTTTCCGGCGGGCGTGGCGCGCAGCCTGTGCCAAAACCTGCCCGTGGAAGCCGAGAAGTTCGAGCTCGTCTCCTGCCTCTTCTCGGACATCGTGGGCTTCACGGCTCTCTGCGGGAGCGAAAACGTCCAGCCCATGGACATCGTGCGCCTACTCAACAGGCTCTACGTCCAGTTCGACTCCCTCACGGGAGTGCACGGCGTCTACAAGGTCAGAGTCGAGCCCCGAACGTCGCTTAGGGGTCGAACCAAGAGCGCCTAGAAGGCCTGCACCTCCCTTCCAAACTTCGTAACTCCTCGCTGCGGCGCCTAGCATCGCCTTCAGCCGTAGCCTCCTATGTACTGACAAAGCCCGGCAGATCGCCACGAGAAGCGGCCGCCGAAATGGAAGAGGGGGAGCGGCAGGAAACGGATGAGAGGAGAGCCACGTGACTGGCGCCCCGCTGCGACGAGACGCCGAAACACACTTTTCCGGAGCGAACAAGTGTGTTTCGGGTCCTCGCCGCTGCAAAATCTGTGCGCTGGCGTCCGGGTTCCCCGAGAATTGGCTCTAGGATGCTCTGTGCTACCAGATCCTCGCGCTCCAAATCTGCGACCGGGCACTCTATGGCTCCGTCGTCGAACTGCCAGGCTTTGTGAGTATAGAGGAGGCTATGCTTCAGCGCGTCCTATAGCGTCTCACAACTAGTGTGACGCTAGCACGAAGCGACGTCAGGACGGGCGCGTCTCCTGCTTTGCGGTCATTCTCGTCGAGGTTCAGCGTGTTTGCCACTTGAGGCAGGTCACGTGCAGGCATTTTCTTCTACGTGGTATTGGTTGGGCGCTCAACGACATTCTCACGACAACGTGGGCTGTAAATATTGCCTCACGTATACATATACCGCTTATGAACAAAGTAAAACGAGAGAGGGCTCTCGATCTCTTCAATGAAGGTAGAGGTGCACAAAATTTGAGGCAGGTTTTTCCGGCCCAGAGCCGTGGCGAGATACCGAATCAAAGCAGCGATGCAAAGTGGCGATTAAAATGACAGACCTTTCGTGTAAGAAACCTTTGTTAGACTGTCTTTTGTCGCCGGTGAGATATAATGTCCTCACGTTATGAATCTCTTTTTATAAACTAAAGAAAAAGAATAAATTGGCTGCCGTTTTTAGAGGCACCGGTTACTCTTTCGAACATGAGGATAATCAATGCTTATTCACTCGAGTATTCGCCGTTATTACCTAAACCAAGCTCTGCACGTAACACTCGCCTCGGGTGCAGGTGGAGACGATCGGCGACGCGTACGTAGTGGTCTCCGGAGTGCCCGAGTTCCTGGAGGACCACGCCGACCGCCTGGTGGCCATGGGCCTCGCCATGCAGGCCGTCACACGGACCGTCCGCTCGCCCGTCGAGGGACACTCCATAGAGGTGACGTACCCGACCACACGTCCCACAGTCGTGCATCGTGGAGCCCTCGTCACAACACTTCGAACTCATCGTACAAAAGAAAGTTCGCAGACACTATCGGAGGAGTGTTGTCTCCTCGTTTGTCGGTCCCGCATCATTGTTCGTACAAAGGCTGTCCGCGGACGCGTTACAAGCACATGTACCAAACACTCTTGAGGTGTGTCCGCAGGTAATTCTCTCGTCACAGGAAGCACCGTGTCGTTCGTATAATATAGGAGCAATGTGACCGCAGTCTTAGCTTACAGGCTTAAGTTGAACACATTAATAGTCACATCCGAATCAGTAACCCAAATGACGAGTGAGAATATGTTTTTCTCGCAAAGGTATTGAAGTTTTACATTTCGTCTGAGAGGCATGAGAGGCTCTATACGCCGAGAAAGCGAGGGAGAGGAGGAAACGAGAGGGAACGTCAGAACGGCGGGCTCTGATTGGAAGGATTAGGGGGTAGACCCAAAGCTGGCTGCCTTTGTCTCTACTGCACACGTCGAACGCGTTTGAATGCAACAGCCGAACGCCAGACGACTGCGTTCCGCATTAGAACGCCTTCGACGAGTTCAGGGGAGACAAAGGCAGCCAGCCTTATGTCTACCTACTAATCCTTCCAATTAGAGCTCGCCGTTCTGACGTCCCCTTCCGTGTCCTCCTCTCCCTCAATTTTTCGGTGCATTGGCAACACCGAAGACGTGACGTCAGATATTGTAATGTGGAGTCATAAGGGAGAAGTAGAGGTTGTTCCCGACGGGTTACGATAAGTGTAGATAGTGTGAAATGAATTCCAAATAAAAACTCACGGCAATACAAAAAAATGCGCAAAATGCTGTTTTTTTTTTTTTTTAGACTGTCTGTTTGGCTTCCAAGCTATACGACATGTGACGTCACTCTAGTGGAAAACGCAGGAACATTTGAACGTTGGTTTTGGGATCGCCTTCATTTGCGGTTTTCTCAAGAGCTATCTTGAACTTGGGGATAATACATTACATGCCGGAAAAAAATAACAGCTGTGTATTTAAAAAAACAAATTGTCTAGCTTAGGTGGCTCAGAAAACCGCCGGAGCGCCTCTTTATAGTCGCAGACATGTGTCTTTATTTTTTTTTATTTTTTGTACGGAGCGTTGTTTTTCCGTGACGTCGTCCAAACTTCGATCTGCTCGCTGGACGCTCTGCGCGAGTGTGTGCTCTCAAATCATTCCGCCCTTCCGCGTTGTTTGCAAAGATATGCACTTCATTCCCTGCCGCTAGCTGCCGGCGCCTGAAATCGGACTCTAGCTCGTCCGAGCGGCGCTCGAAACTACGACGACAAATATGACCAAACTTCGATCGAGATCGAGGCACGGTACGGCTCGTCTCGACGCCGGTCGGCGACTCCGAGCACGTGAAAGCGTCGAAGCAATACACGGGCAGAAACAAAAAGACGAAAAAGAAAAAAGCGCCAGAAATCCACGATGCGCCGAAAACTTGACAGGCTAGTATCGATTTTAGAGCTAATTCAAGTTCAATATTCTTCACCTCCTCCCAGACCCTCGTAGATGCGCGCGCGTGTGTGTGTGTGGAAGTGCATGTATGTGTATGTGTGCGTGCGTGTGCATACGTGCGCGTGCGTGCCTGTAAGTGCGCGTGTGTCTGTGTGTGTGCTTATAATACAGAATCTGCCGTAGGCTGATGTTGGTTCGACTCTCAAGCGGCTTTTGTTAATTTATTTCTGTCTCGATCTCTCGGGCGCCCCTCTGCATGCATGCATGAGAAGACGGACGAGTCGATAGCGCCCAGGGCAATGTCCGGGCTCGAACTACACGGCCGCATAAGCGCGTAGCTACTGACGTCCTTGAGGCAGATATATATACGCCTTTCGAAAGACTGCCCTCTGTTGGCAGCTGTGGCTTCCCTGCGCAACGGCGGACTAAAAACCGCGACGCCACGGCGGACTCTCAATCCGTTTGCTTGGATCAGAAGGCAAAAACACCCACAAAAAATGTGATGAGCGTGGTGACGTTGCACTTTCGACGCTGAGTGGCTCGTCGGCTCCTAGCATTGACCGCGCTCCGACGTTTGCTATCTTATGGAATGACTTGCACGTTACACGATGCCAGTTGTGCCGCCATTGTGCTGAGGTTCCGACCTTGACCTTCTAATTATCGGCACCTGACTTTCGAAAGGAGTCTATTGGCTCGGGCTCCCAGCAGACTCACCTACAGGCTACGCGTGCGAGATGACTCGATAGAAAAAAAAAACAAAAAAACACCTAAGTTAGCATAACCACGAATTCGATATTTATTTTTGTTAAAAAAATATTCACGGTCGCCGGAAGAAAATTTCGAGCAAAGGGCGACACGTATTCACGAAAAGTTTAAAACCTTCTCTTACCTTCCCCGGCTCGATTGCACCCTGACTTTCTGTTCGTGGGTTTGTGCTTCGACCACACAGATGCGAAAAACTGAAAAAACACTACATCGTAATTGATTGAGAGGATGCAAATCGCAGAAAGTAATTTCTAGACCGAGTTTCCTACCGTCAAGAACGCTTCGCCGTGTGTGGGAAGCCATACACGCTCCGTTCCTAGCCCACAGGTTCCCAGATTGCAACGCGCGCGGTGACGGATTTACGGAAGTAGTCTATTCTCGACCCAAGTTTCATAAACATGTTACGGAGGAATCGTGTGCCATCGTCATAGCTGCAAGTATGATATAACGTGTGTCCGCGCGGTAGGTAGTACCATTCAACGTTGACGTATAGTTTAACTTTCGCGCTTCTATCATCAGTGTCACGCATTGTAACTGCTTTCCCCTTGCAAGCATATGAAGTCTTTTTTCTTTTTTTTTTTTTGAATCACTGCTCCGACATACCACTTTTGTTTGTGGCACTGTGGCGGGAAGGCTTCCTTGAATTCTAAAAGCTGGTGGGACACACTGCTCGCACATCATACAAAAAACAGTCTGCAAATACGAGCCACGTGATTGGGATGCCGCGTGCCAAGTTTTCTCTTTGACCTCATTACCATGCGGCATTCCAAGCACGGATCTAGCAGTGACTCGCGTTCGAATTTGTATGCAGACTGTCTTTTGTATGATGTATAACTGTAGAATTCCGTGCTTTCCGTTAAATACCGAAAACTCAGAATTGTGGCCAAGTCGGATTTATCCGATAAACTCCGAAATTTGATGTGCCAATGCCTCCCCCCCCCTCCCAACTCGAAAAGAAAAGACAGTATTTTACAACTAAGTTTGATCATGGTCCTGGGAAAAGGCGACCACAGTTATCTTTCAAGTCCCGAACCATTGCCAAAAGGAATCTTGCCGCTTATCTCCTCAAAGTTCATTCAGGAAAAGCGGTAATTAAACTTTCGGGTCACGACAGAAGGCACTGTTTTGGTTTTCGTTTTTTGGCCATACTATTTGTGCTTTAGAGGAAGGAAAGATCGTGTTTTTGCAACCTTGAAGGTTATGGATCAAAGAGATTGCATAAAATAGGGAAGATGGGCCGTTGAAACTTCTCTATTACATCCTTTACCACTGCACGGGGTAAGTTGAGGGAATATGCTGGGATGAATACGAGCTTCCCGGCGACTACCTCCAGGAATTTATTGATTTCAAGGTCTCAACGTTTATCGAAGCAACACTTGCGTGCAACGTTTTCGTGGGACAAATTAGTATTGCCAATGGCAATGGCACAAAAACCAAATCCAGCTGAAGAAATATTAATTAATACAAGCGCGTTTCTTTTTCTTTTTTTTAAGCTCGCATACGTTTACGCCCGGATATTATTTATTTATTTTAAATTCGAAACACTGCGAATTTAAACTTCGAATTTTGAAGAATTGTGAATCAAACAAAAATAAACTCCGAAAAACACCCTCCCGATTTGACGAAACATAAACACCGAAAACTCGGAATCTTATGTACAAGCGATGTGACTTCGGCTTAATGGGCGTCGGCAATAATGCGTTCAGATGACCGTTCATGCTTGTGCCTCATAATAAAAAAAACCAAAAAACGTGATGTTACGTGTGCTGTTCATTCGACATTTTGATCGCTTAATTGATTTTTAACTCGTTCACGGGTCTTCCGTAAGGCCCCAGTAAAACTGCTCCTAAATCGTAGAAAAGACACTGTTTGTTGCAGACGTGATCACAGCAATATTTGTGGACACGCCTCATGTGTGTTCGAAGCGATGTTAGGTAAAGCACATCTAAAAAGTACTTGAATCATGGTACAATATAAATCAGAGGCTAGTAAAATAATCAGTACACCTGGCGGCGAATATTATATAAAGTGGCCACAGAGTAGTTATTTTTGGAAATGGCGCCGAATTCAGAAGTCCCTTTGATTTCGGAATTTCACTCCGCTTGCGCTGGCTTGAACCGAAGAGGGTTAACCGTACTAGAAGAGAGCATGACGTCAGCCCCGTAGCTTCCGCAAGCGATCCTCTTGTGGAGGAGTGTCCTCTCCTAATATTTTAAATCTTCTCGCTCGCGCTGACCGAGCGAGAATGTGCAAAAAGTTTAGTTGTTGGGCGAGAGCCGCCCCCAGTAAAAACAGAGCAATGGAATATCTGCTGGCGTTTTTTGTGAAAGTCGAATATCCCTTCCAGTATTTCCTCAGAGCTTACAAAGCATAATTTTTTTTCAATACAAGGTTAACAAGGCCAAATTTGTGGATTGTGGTTTAAACTCGGGAGTTTTACTTTCCTCGGAAAGTTGCAGCAAAATACTTTAAGTAAAGTACAAAAGTACATGCACAGATGAAATACTTCAAGTAAAGTACAAGTTTTGTAAACCTAATTTAAGTGGTACTTTAAGTACAATGTACTTAAAGTACTTCCCACACTGGTTCGAAGCACGTTTATTTCATTTTATTTATTTATTTATTTTCAAATACCTAAGCCTCGTTTGGGGATATTGCAGGAGTGGGAAAAAGAATTGTACAAAACAACAAAAAAAAGAAACAACAAGTTGTTCATGGATAAATAAAGGAACAATGGTGAATACAAAACATTATCAATAGTTACCAACGTCAGGGGAAACAAAGTATGCAATGGTGGTAAACGAACATTACCGGGCAACGAATGGCAAATTTCAATATTACGAGGAAAATTCTGTATTCAAACAAGTCTGGAGGTGTATAACAAAAAAATATTTAGTTAAAAAAACTGGGCAAACGTTTTAGGCATTCGGTGTTACAATGTGCGGAAAGTAGAGAAAGCATTAAAGCCGTAAGGTTAGAAAAAAAATTCGATCGTGCCGGCGGCAAATAAAACATACCTTATGCTTCGAATTCAGTTTTTGTATGGCCACTGTCACCCAAGGAATGCCTCAGATACTGTCTTTTGTGCGACGTATTACCGGTGTGACCGCGGCTTCATCTCCTTTATTTATTTATATTTTTTCTCGCAACACTTGTTACATAGAAATGGCGCGCTTGTGCGGGATCAAATGTCCACTGGAAGCGCTTGGGAGATGAGTAAAGCCAGGGTCACACTTCTTATGCATCGTACAGAAGACAGTCTGCAAACAGATTCGAACGCGAGTCACTAAGGGATCTGAGCTTCGAATGCCGCCTGGCAAAGAGTGCAAGACGGAAACTTGGCACGCGGCACTCAAACCATGGATATTGCGGTGTCTGTTGTTTGCAGACCATCTTTTGTATGATGTAAGAGCAATGTGACCCCGGCTTAAGGGGGCCATGAAACGATTTTTCTACTTTCGCTAAATACTACTCAGAATCACTCCCTAACGTTATTAACCGAATAAACTTGCCTTAGTTTTTCTTTCGTCGGCAAATAAATTCGAGAAATATGAGCATCGTTTGTCCCCTCAACTCGGAGCCAGAACAAGCGGCCACGTGTCCTGGTGCTGTTAGAGGCGGGGCTTAGGCCGCACGTCCGGAGGCTTCCTGGCTCGTGACGACGACCATTCCCCGAAGTGAAGAACCCAGGGGTCCCGTGGAGGTGGGAGATTTGGTAACGTAACGAACGGTTTAATTACATGGTAGCGATACAGTCGTCAAATCCGAGAGAACCACTGGAGCCGCCTCACGCTCCGCCTTATATAGGGTCCGTTTTCTCCCTCACTCTCCGCCAGGGCAGCAGGTGCAACCGCCAAGTGCGTTGCAGCAAAGTCCGCCGCGTCGTAGCCAGAAGTGCGTCGTAGCCATGGTTCTCCGCAGTTAGGCCAGGCCTCTCTCCCCTTCCGGAGCGCACGAACCCACACGCACACACACACACGTCCCGTTGACGTCACGGACGCGTTGAGACTCGTTTTGGACAGGCTTCGACAGGTGGGCGACAGTCCTGAACAGATCGTGACTCGTTTCGGGCAGGCTCCAACAGGCGAGCGACTGTCCTGAACAGATCGTGACTCGTTTCCGCAGCGTTGCAACTCGGAAGAAGGTCGCCGAAGGTTCCATTCTTAACAGCCCCTCCGGGGCCAGGGAAACCTCGAATGGCCGGTGGTACTATCGCTGGCCTGAAGAGGTGGGCTTGGAGTAGGACTTCAGAAGACGCTGCAAGCATTAAGCAAACTCCCAAACCTCTCACAGCGGAGGCATCAGCGGAAACGTCCCCCACAACACCACGCCACACCGCAGTCAAACGCTCGGAATTCGCCAAAGACCCGCCAGACTGGATTACGGATTACCAAAATTTGGTACAATTCCGGGTATCGAGACCCCCTGTCGCCAAAAAAACTCATTTTTCCAACGAGGTCACTAAGAACAAAATACAAAAGACAAAAACTCTTCGCAATTTGTGAGGTCCTTTTTGGGTTTTAACGAAGTGCCCCCACTTAGATCCTCATTCCCGTGGATGACGAAGACCTCTGAGATCATCCCTACTATTTTTCGTGATGTCAGAAAAATCTGCTCAACCCATCGGCATTGCCGTTAAATTTGCCTTTCCTTTTTCTTACGCTGAAGTCATAGTGATCGATTTTCACGTGATTTCTAGACGTGAAAATGCGGTCCTTATAGCGCCGATAAAACAATCCGCCTTTTTCATGCCCCGTCACATTGGTCCTAGCAATCTCCTGAGCTGTACCGCGAAACCCTGACACACTAGGGTCGCTCTTCTGCTCGACTGTCAAAGACACTCTGTCTACTCGTAGCAGAGGACCAAAGTTACGTGACGCCGGAGCTACGAGAGATCTTTCACTAATCCCCTCTTCCTCCGCCTTTTCCGCCGGCGCGTTGGGACGGCGTACGCTTCCTAGTGCTACGAGATCAGTCTGTTCTACAACCTGGTCCCTCTCATCCCGGTTTTCTGCCTTCAACTCTGGGAGTGCTTGCTCCCCGTCAGCTGCCTCTGGATCACTCGTCAACAAAGGGGTGACCTGACGCGATTTGGACCTCGTACATGACTGAACTAGCCCTTCTCCCAGTTGTTGACCCCTTTCGCGCAGCAGGAAATCTGACCGGTTAGAAAACAAATAAGGATACTCCAACGGGACTGTTTGCGAGACAGCCGCCTCTGACACTAGCTCTCCGAACGGGCCAGTTATCCTTACTGTCGCCATAGGCAGACAGACACTGTGCTTTTCAAGCAGCTGCTTGATCCAAACTACCTTTCCAGTAAAATCGGAGGTCGTTACATACGACGGATGAACAACGTCCATCGTCGCTGCACTGTCCCGAAGCACCCTGCACGGCTTTCCGTTTACCTGGAGCTCGTGAAGATAGGGACGAAGAAGCTTCAGGTTTTCGTCACTACCGTTCACGTACGAGAACACAACCCGCGGTTTCTTACATCTGGCCGCTGTGTGTCCCGGCTCCTGACAGTTGTAGCACAGGAACGGCTTCCTTGCCTCGAACTGCCCTGTTGGGCTTTTCCGCGCCTCGTCTCCGTTCGAGTGTTCTGCGCTCTTTTCTGGGACCTTTTGTCCTGCTTCGGGCTTCTCGGGCCCGTTTTCTCGCGAATCGTTTCCCTGTCGGAAGGTCTTGCGCTGATCGCTCCGGCCGGGTTCGCTTTCCTCTCCGCTCAGCTTTCTACGCGTTGCGTACTCTTCGGCTAGCTCAGCGGCCCTTTCGACAGAGTCGACTCCCACCCTATCCTGCACCCAGAGCTTGACTGACTGCGGAATGCTACGAAAGAACTGTTCGAGGCACACACACTCGACTACCTTGTCTCGGCTTTCGTACACTTCCTCGCACTTCAACCATTCTATCAAGTTGGTTTTAAGCCCCTACGCGAATTCCGAGTAGCCCTCGCTGCTCTTTTTGGATGCGTTTCTAAACCTTTGACGGAACGCCTCGGCAGAAAGGCGGTACCGCTTCAAAAGGCTGGACTTCACCTTGTCGTAGTCGTCCGCGTCTCCAGCACTAAGGCGCGCGACAACCTCTGCAGCCTCACAGGGCACCAAAGTCAAAAGCCGTTGCGGCCACGTTTCTGGGGCGAAGCTCAACTTCTCACATGTCCTCTCAAAGTTAACTAAGAATAGGCCCACGTCTTCCCCAACTTTAAACGGCTGCATGAGCTTCTTCATTTGATACGACTCGGTCTCACTTGCTCGTACCGGAGCCCCAACTCTACTGTTCTGCGAGTTTAATCGCTGTTGTTCAATTTCGAGCTCTAGCCTTTTCAGCGCTCGCTCTTCTGTCGCAGCCTGCGCTCGTTCCTCTCTCGCTGCAGCCTGCGCTCGTTCCTCTCTCGCTGCAGCCTGCGCTCGTTCCTCTCTCGCCGCAGCCTGCGCTTGTTCCTCTCTCGCCGCAGCCTGCTCTCGTTCTTCTCTTGCTGCAGCTTCACTCTTAGCGTTCTGAAGCAGTTCCCACGCAATTTTAATTTCCTCTGCTTCCGCGCTCTCTGAAATCGCTTTACTGATCTCAGATTTCTTCATCTTTTGCTCCACCTCCACACCCAATTCTTCACATAAACAGAGTAAATCTGTTCTCAGTAACCTCATCAGATCCATGATCGCTGCTCTTTAGCTTTGGCTTTGCTATAAAACTTGTCGCGAGGTTGTACACAAACCTAGCGCACGAGTCAAACACTAAGGATTCCCAGCAGTTCAAAATTAATTACCCATAATCTGAAGCCCGGCGAATCTCAAAGCAAAGTCCAAACGCTCACCCACAGATGTAGCACGATGTCGCCTGGTCCGATCCCAACCGCTGCCAACCAGTTGTTAGAGGCGGGGCTTAGGCCGCACGGCCGGAGGCTTCCTGGCTCGTGACGACGACCATTCCCCGAAGTGAAGAACCCAGGGGTCCAGTGGAGGTGGGAGATTTGGTAACGTAACGAACGGTTTAATTACATGGTAGCGATACAGTCGTCAAATCCGAGAGAACCACTGGAGCCGCCTCACGCTCCGCCTTATATAGGGTCCGTTTTCTCCCTCACTCTCCGCCAGGGCAGCAGGTGCGACCGCCAAGTGCGTTGCAGCAAAGTCCGCCGCGTCGTAGCCAGAAGTGCGTCGTAGCCATGGTTCTCCGCAGTTAGGCCAGGCCTCTCTCCCCTTCCGGAGCGCACGAACCCACACGCACACACACACACGTCCCGTTGACGTCACGGACGCGTTGAGACTCGTTTTGGACAGGCTTCGACAGGTGGGCGACAGTCCTGAACAGATCGTGACTCGTTTCGGGCAGGCTCCAACAGGCGGGCGACTGTCCTGAACAGATCGTGACTCGTTTCCGCAGCGTTGAAACTCGGAAGAAGGTCGCCGAAGGTTCCATTCTTAACAGTGCCTATCCTATGCCGCTTACGTTAACCATAGCCACGCGCTGGGGTCGGCAAAGTAGAAAACGCGTGATGAGCTCCAGTCACTGTTAGAATTCGGCCATTCTCACCACCGCAGTGATTGGACACGAGCCACTACCCGAGTGTCCGCCGAGGATTGTTACGAGCCGAAGTCGAGTGCTCGCGCAGTTCTCGTGTCCAATCCACGAGGCCCGCTCAACCGTTGTCAGGCGGGTGGCTTCGATCCTACAATTACCTCATCAAGCTTTGAAAAGTTAAGACTAAAAGAAATAGTCCCCTTATATTCTCGCAATTTTACCGCGACCAAGGAGCTTCTGAATCAGTGGCCGTCCGGGCGAGTATACTTGGGCCAGACTGAACCAGTACGCCTCCGTGAACTCATGAACATTCCAACCCGATATCGTTTCCTTCCCCCCCCCTCCTCCCCCCCCCCCCCCCCCCCCCCCCCGAAAAAAAAATCGTAATAAAAAATTAAAGGATTTTATTTATCGCCGAAATAAACTACACTTCGACGAACGCTCATTCTCCACGAAAACGTAGCTCTAGCGTTACGAACCAGTTGGCAGAGTTTCAGAACTAACCGTTATCACGGTCAAAATTTATAAGGGATTTCCTAAAACATTTTAAACTGGGCAATGGCGGCTGACGGAGCTCTCGAAATACACGGAGCCGAATGGCGTCAGTTACCAAAAACGGGCGAAAACGGTCCCGCCATTTTTTTCAAATAAAATTTTTATTGAATCGCTTATAACATGTCTGATGGGGATACCGGCTAGTTTTGACACTTGGGCGCCTGTTTCGAACCGCTAGCGCTACAGTCGTGCGGAAAATGAGCGTTCGTAGATATGTGGCTTATTTTTTTCACAATAAAAAAACAAAAAAAAAGTGTTTTTTTTTTTTTGACACGTTGTATTTTGCTAATTTGATAATCATTGACAATGGGACGCTTGGGACTTGCCCCATACCGCCTTCCATAAGCCGCGGTTCCACTGCTAATAATTATAAAAAAAAACTGTCTGGTTTCTTTCTTATTTGACGGTCCCATTGGTCCTATGAAAGCTGTTTGCACACATGTTACAAGCCTAAAACAAATGTGGTTCGCGTGAGGCGCGTCCGCAAGGTGATTTTGTCATCGTTTCTGCAACGAACACCCGTGCCTTTTGGATGACGTACGAGCAGTCTGACTGCGTTCCTTGAGTTGTCCTCCCGACTGTAGCAGGTTTTGCTCTGGGAAGGGAGCCGTTAAGTCGTCCGATAAGAACAAAAGCCTTATACGTGCGATTTTATGCGATACTTTCGGAGTAATGCACGAAGCCCCGTAAAGTAATCGCTTAGCGGCTTCGACGTGTATAACCGCCGGAAGATTACTTCAATCGATGCTTTCGACTCTAAATTGTTACACCACTGCGGAGATTCAGCACCAAAGAATGATACAAACGTTTCTAATGTGATCTATTTTTTTTTGTAGCATCAGTTTATTTATATCGATATATCAGGGTTTATGGGGCATTACAGAGGGGGTGGGTACATTGTGTTTTAAAAATGCATAAACAAAGAGTGATATATCTAAACAGCGACAACAAAAACCGAAATCTAATGAACGTAGTGCATGATTATAAGGGTGTGCAGTTGCTGGCGATCTTGAAGAATGAGGCGTCCTCAATGGAGACGATCGAGTGGGGAATGCAGTTCTACTCTGAGCTGGTCTTGGGTAGGAAAGAATCGAGAAACATATTCGTGCTGCAATAAGGAATGACAACTTTAAACTGGCGATCAATGCGGGATGAAATGTATGAAGGTTGTAAAAGAAGCTCATGCTGCAATAAAAAGTTATAAAAGAAAATTTTATGAAAAATAAAAATAAAAGAAGCGAAAGTTTTCTTCGAAACTGTAATTCAGAGAGCCCAAGATTATATTTCACTTTTGAAACGCTAGCGAGATGAAAATTGTTAGAGATGATAAAACGCGCAGATAGATCCTCAGCATATTCAATGACATCGATAAGAGTACGTAGAGCCAGGTCCCATGTGGTGGACGGGTATTCGAGCTTCGGGTGAATGAGTGTGCGATATGAAGTCAACGTGAGAGACTAAGGGGCTTGAGAAAAATTGCGACGTAAGTATCCGAGGGTGCGGATGCCGTTACTTATGACGTAGGTGACGTGAGTATGCCGTGAGAAGTTATTAGTTATGTGAACTCCGAGTTATTTGGACGAAGTGACATGCTCTAGTGGGACACAGTTAATTTTATAAACGCAGGATCTAGGGGGGATTAGAAAGGCGGGAAATTGTCATACTCTTACATTTGCTCAAGTTAAAAGTCATTAACCATGTTTTACACCATATGGATATATTGTCGAGGTGAGATTGGAGAAGAGAATGATCACATTGGGTAATTATTTCGCGATAAAGAACACAGTCTTTATAGAAGACTGAATGCAGGCGGCAAGGTCATTAACATATATTAAAAAAAAAGCAAAGGGCCTAAAACAGAACCCTGAGGGACGCCAGACTTCGCGAGCCAAGGAGATGAGGCACAATCATCAGTGGTTACAAACTGGCTGCGGTTAGTAAAAAAACATTCAGTCCAGTTGATGACGTTAGGGTCAAAATTTAAGGTGCTAATTTTAAGGAGGAGTAATCGATGTGGTACCTTGTCAAACGCTTTCGCGAAGTCGAGAAAGATGCAGTCGAAACATTATCTATGGTCAAGGCCTGAGGCTACGTGATGATTAAAGGAGAGCAGTTGCGTATCACAGGAATAACGCTGAAACGGGCTAAAATATAAATAAAACTCGAGAAAGGACACAAAGTTTGGATAGTTGACATGCTCCAGCATTTTACAGAAGATTCTTGTCAACGAAATGGGCCTATATTTTAGGGGATATTGTGTATGGCCAGATGTGTGAAGCGAAACCAGCTACCTATCAAATGGCACTGTGAAGCACTGAATAGACTGCGTGAATATGTCCGATAAAAAGACAGATGAATAGACTTCAGTGTTTTTCATAAACTTCGAGTTAATTTCATCAACGCCACAACAAGAGGAAAGCTTCAATTTGCGGATATATTTCATAATTCCCAGAGAATCAATAACAACAGGGAATTCATTGGAAAGAAGTCGCGGTTACGTAATTGTGGCACTGCGTGTACACAAGGATCTGAAAATGACTGAAAAAAAACGTCTTTCAGCATAAAGCAACATTCTTCGCTGCGAATGGCGTGATCCCTTGAATCCACAAGAAATGTGGCGTTTTTGTTAGTAGGTTTCTCCTAAACTGGGACGGGTTTACGAGCGGAGAATCGATGGAAGCGTATTTTTAAGAAAAATCTGCTTGGCATCTTTGATAGCAGTGCGAGAAGCGCGCCGGAATGTTTGTGCGTTTTGCTAGACGGAACAGACGCTTTTTCTTACATGATTAAAAACAAATTGATACTGGGACAAATAAAATAACGGACGGTCGTGCTGTCCGTTATTTTATTTGTCCCGGTCTCGTTTTTTTTTTCAATGATGTTTTCTAATCAACTTGCCTGGGTACTTTCCCTCCTCAATGTTTTTTCTTGTTGAGCAGCCTTTTTGAGGGCGGTAGCGAACCACGGGGAACGTTTTTTTGTTGTTGTTTTTTGTCGGAAATTGTACGAAGCGGTATATATCCGCTAATAAAAGACGCTGCTTTGTTTTTAGATGTGCTCCAGTGTGGCTCCACTGCGCGATCAAAAAAGCCAGGCACATAACTTTCAATAAATAATTCTAGTACTTTATTTATTGAAGAGTACTCTCCTCTTTTGTAATCTCTAATTGTCTTGGACTTTGTAATTTGACGGGAAGCCCGTCCGATTACAAGGAAGTGCTTGAAGCGATGGTCGCTTAAAGGGGTACTCCGGCGATTTCTTCATGGTCCCCGATTCGCTTGGAATTTTGCTAAACTCGCCAAACAACATCGCTAAAATAGTATCCCAAATATTAGGTCAAAATAATTTTTTTTTCACGAAGTTATTGAATTTACAATTTTGGTCCTCACCGTGTTTTTCAAACTGAAAGTCTCTACTGGCAACAACGAAAAAGTGACGTCAGTGGAAGGCAGGGGCTCACTTTTTGGGCTGTAGAATTTATTCCCAACTGATTCCAAGCAGTTTCATGGTGTCAAATGAATGCTTTGGAAGCTCGCTCCAGTACCCGCGCGCCAGCACGGATCAAATGATTGGCATATTCTATTTTTTAGACTGCTTGCTCGACTGACAAGCCTGCCTGCCACTGACGTCACAGCACTGAAAAGTGCGGGTATATTTGAATGTTGGTTTTTGCATCATTTGCATTCGACGATTTCACAATAACTAATATTAATTTCGCGATACTAAATAGCATACTGGAAAGGGTAAAGGCCGGGGAGTCAGAAAATATAGTTAGTTGAGGTAGCTCAAAAAATCGCCGGAGTTTAAGCCAAGAATATATTGCAGTCAGTGGACAAGGTCAGGCGCGTGCCGTCGTAAGAATAAAGATCTGCCGATGTAGGATCAGTTCTGGTGGGTTCAGTGCCGATGTAGGATCAGTTCTGGTGGGTTCAGTTACAAGCTGAGTGAAGTTAGAATCTGAGCTGGGTTTACGAAAGATCTTTTGACTGACGTTGCATTGAGAGTGGGATCGGTCGCGGACCAATTTATTTTAGGGAAATTAAAGTCACCGAGCAGAAATAACGGAGAAAATGGGAACCTTAAAACTGAGTTATTAAGAACACCAAGTAATTGATCACAAAAATCCGATGTTTCGCTCGGTGGTCGGTAACATGCACGAAATAGTTTATTTTGTTGACCGAGCTGAACACTAACACAAAGAAGTTCCAAGGGGGGAACTGAGAACGACCACATTCGGATACAATGTCGCTAATTATTGCAATTAGGACACCGCCTCACGATTTGACATCCCGATCATGGCTGTAAATAGTGTTATTCTTATTCCAGTCAAAAAGTTCAGCATCTCCTATTATAGCAGAAAGCCAAGTTTCTGTCAGAACGTAAACGTAAGCCGAGTAGTCATCAAGAGTAGTCGATAAAGCATCACATTTATGGACTTTACTCTTGATATTAGCGAATATATAAATTATAAGTCGCGGCAAACTGCGTTACAGTGCGCGTTCTTTGTTAAGGTAAAGTCGTATCAGTACCAGCTAGCGCGGAATCAGATAAGGTTTCAGATCTTAATGAGTAGTTTGATTCAAGTTTACATACGCAGTCTGTAGCCGACGAATAAACGTAGAATTTCTTGTTTGTACATAATTTGCTATAACGTATGGTAAACTGTTGGCCGCTCTCATATCCAAAATCAAATAGCTTTTTTTCCGCGAAGCTCTGGTCGCCCAACAAAAGTCTTCATTCACGGATACTCCTGATCCCTTTAGGGTCTTTATTGGTGCCAGAATGCTGTCCCTTAACTTAAATTATGAAAAGCTAACAATAACTGGTCTACACTTCCCAGGAACAAATCTGCCTGCTTTGTGCGCGCGGGAAATACGGTCATCGCGTGTTTCAAAGCTTGAATTTAGTGCGGCATTCAGAGTGGCGCAAATGTTTTCCTCGGATTGCGTCCACGTTTTGGAGGAGCTGTCGGCAATACCATAAAAAAGATAGGTTTTCTTTGCGTGTGCAATCTTCAAAATTGTCGAGGCGGTGGTTCAAGACCGTTACTTGTGCACTATGACTTGCACCCGATTGCCTTTCAGACGAGCGAACACTTCTTTCTTCTGCGGAAAGCCCGTTGTCCACGTCAGGCGATCCGTTGCTCAAGTGAAGATTGAGCCCCTTTCACTACGTTAAGGAATGACATAATTTGCTCGTGTTTCACATCCACCTTAGCATGCAATGACCTTATTAGGGAAAGCAACTCATTGTACTATTTCCCATGATCTTCTTTAGGGAGGCCGGAATTCAATTCTACGTCGCCAGACAAAAGCAGCGGCTTCATTACATGAACGAATTCGCAGATCAAAGAGAACACAACGTGCGGGCACGAAAGCAACAGCGCGTAAATATTACTTGATCTTTTGCAATAAAGCGAAGGAGCTGAACCCACCTGCACCGAAAAACGGAAAGGGGTTTAACGCGTCTGCATCGTCGCTGTATTTCCATGCCCACGTTAACGAGGCGGGCTTCGCCAGCTGCTTTTATAAAGAGCTCTGGTGATGCGTCAGTCGATGTAACTTGTAACCCATCCTCAAAGACAGCTGCAGGGGTGCCGAACATCGATGCAGGTTACCCGTTGGAAAAGGCTGGCAACAGCTGATCTTGACCTAAGCTTGCTGCGGCAGGGGGTGCAGAGTCACGGCGCCGCGTGTTAGACAGCTCCACGTGGCCAAGATAGTCAAAATATGCGCCAGGAAAGGGAAAAGGGTTTGACGCGTCTGCATTGTCGCTGTACTTCCTTGCAAAACCCATAAAGTGCGCGATTAACGCTCCATCTCAGCTGGAATTGCTTTTGTTCTTCCGTAATCTGAATGTGAGAAGGGCTGGTAAGGCTGACAGAAGGACTTGGAAGAATGCTCGGTTTCATTGCGTTCCTTAAATAATGTTTCGTACGCGATGATCTGTTTTCATCACATGATTCTTCTGTCATAAGCAACCTGTATTCCAGCTCAGTCACAATACCATGCACCGGTAAGAGGAACGCTCAAAATCAACAACACTGACTATGATGATGATGTTGGTAATAATCAGCTTCACTTAGAAAGAAAACAAATAGGAAGGGAACCACAAGAAAAGAACCATCCGTGCTAACCCACGGGCTTCCATCGCAGAACACGAGCGTCCGTTTTGAATTTCCATTTAAATGCCGGCCGCTCGGGTTCGCCGAAATTCGGGACCCAACGCGCGAGTTCTGGCGGCATACGATATGCAGTGCCGTGATCGAGGACAATGCGGTCTAGGATTCGCAGGAATGCGTCCTAGAAAGGAGGGGACAGGCGCTGTCGGTGGCACCGGGCCACACGTGCCGCCCCTCTCTCCAAGACGGAAGCACAATAGACGCCAGCGGATAAGTAATGCCCTTTGGAGAACGCCCAATAGACAAGCAGCAGCAGCAGCAGCCGGCAAGCTCGGGCAATGCTAAGGCGCCGTCTGTCAGATCGGCCCGTATTATTCCCTCTCGCGTCCTTATCTCCTTCTGCGGCCTTCGCTGCCTTTCCCTCTAATTAATGGCGGTCCCCGAGATGAATCGAAATGTGCGAGAATGACAAACGGAGCTCTCTTTTTTATTTAGTCATTTTTATTCTTCGCAGGTGTTTGATTACCTTTTTTTTTTTCCCCGTATTGCATGTCTTGGATATACTACGTACGTATATTAATCTGCGGCATAAAATATAGGAGTGAAGCGAATATGTAAAGAAAAATTAAAAGCTATTAAGAAAGGCGGTTGGTGCATTTTAAGAAGTATATGGGAAGCAGGCAAAAAGTTTGACCCGCCTGGAACCGCTGCAGTATATTGCCAAGCAGAAATTCGATCGTCCGAATACCCCCCCCCCCCCTTTCCTTTTCCTCTTAGAAAAGGGAGGTAGGGGAGGAGGCGCTTGTTTTGAGGTCGGCAATGAGGTTCAAGGGCTCGAAGAAAGTCCAGGATTCATTTAGCTTTTTAATGTTACGGACGGCAAGCACACTCGGCTACGATTAAAGCCGGAATCACACTGCGCATACATTATTAAAAAAAAAAAATACAGTTTGCAAACACGAGTTACCGCAATATCCGTGGTTCAAATGCCGCGTGCCAAGCTTTTTCCTTGAACTCATTGCCGTGCGGCATTCGAAGCAGGGATCTCGCGGTGACTCGCGAGATCCGTGCCGCAAGCATGCCCGAAAATTCGAACATGGCTGCAGAGAGTTTTTGTATGACCAACTTGGCAGCGGGACCGTCATAAAAGGAAGGCCACAGACAGTGTATGCAGAGTGTCTTTTGCACGACGTATTAGCAGCGTGAGCGCGTACGAAAGGAAGCTCGAAGAAACAAATGGCGATGTAGATCCGATCCAGAAATGTCAGAAATGCCACACATAGTCCATTCTTATTCCGTTTCATCATTCCATCATTGTTATCACCTCTCTGTTTCTGTGCCCACGAACAAGAATTTTGTGCAATGTGGCACACATTAACTCGATTCGAAATACATCTGACATGTTTTACAGTTTAAAATAGTCAATATTCACTCACCCGTGTCCTGACGCTTTCTCTTTTAGCCGCTTTCGAACATTTTTCTGGCCAATTCCGCGTTGGTTAGTTTCGTCCTCTTCGAAATTTTGTCGGTCACATTTATTAGAAATAAAACTTTCTTAGAATAAAATATTTATTATATCTTTTTTTTTGCAGACACACGTTAAAATATATTGTCTACTATCCGATGAGACCTCGACAAATGTTCAAGCACGGCTGGCTTAGAAGTTATCGTGCTCGGCATCAGCTTCGAAGCGGCGCGCAGTGGGAGTTTTCCACCTCTTTGACAGGGGACGTTATCCGAGCTATACATAATTTAAAGACTTCGGGCGCATGCCATAGTGAAGCGATGTTCTTTATCTATTTAACGGCATCCGACTTATTTTTGTCTAACAAATACTTCCTGAACAGTAAGCTTGTTAGCTTGAGTGACGGAAAATCGTCGAAGACGCGCCAACAAATTGTCACCGATACGGCATGAAAAAAAAAAAAAAGTGGTTCAACATAAAATAAACCGTGCTAAAATACGAGTACAAGAAACAAGGAATGACTGGGAAGAGCGCTGAAACCCCGCGAAGAAAACCTCCCGGGCCGCAACCGCCTGGGCGCCGCGGATCGTGATCAGAGCCGTCAAGACACGCGGCTCCCGTCGCTCACGTCACCGCGTCACGTCATACTCACGCGGTTCCCGTCGCTCACGTCACCACGTCACGTCATACTCACGTTACCGCGACCCCAAGTCGAAAGCGTCGAGCAAATGCACTGTAAACGTGCTGTAAAATCACTGAAGCGTCTACTTTCTCGCAGAGAACTCGGGAGAGTCAATAGCTGCAAGCTTCGGAGAGAGCTAGGCGATTAACGAGGATGATAATACGTTAGAACAACAAAACGTACCCTCTGTGCCACTAAGCATGACGATTCACCGTGCTCAATACCAAAGCGCATGTTTGTTTTTTTATTTACTTTATTTATACGTATTAGCAGTTTTGCAGACTGCCAAGCTTTCTCTGTACAGGGTGCACCACCAAAATATTTAGTGTTTTTTTTTTTTCAATCACAAAAATAAACTACTCATCGTCGAATGCTAAGTTTCGGCCCAAATGTGTATCGTTGGCGGTTGGAACCAGATGCCAAAGTGAGCTATTTCCGAAAAATTTTCAACAGGGAAAATAGTGGCGGGCAAAGCCCACAGTCCCACACTATTAAAATTTCCACCCTTAAGGAGGAATTAGCGTGTCTATAATTCGCCCGCTTACATCCTCCACAAGGGTGTAGTGGAATAAGTTAAGACCCTTTCCATGAGTGTTGTGGTTGGGGTTGCATCCTTAGTTATAAAAGTTTTTTTTTTTTTTTTTTAGTGGGTCAAGACATTTTGTTATAGGGGTCTTAGAAGGGTACAGACTTTAGTGAGCTTTATGCTGGATGCAGGGAAACCATTAATCTCAACATATGCGTTTTCATTATTGATACCACACCTTATTCGTGCAGGGCACTCAATTCACGGCCGCTACACACTGTTAGTCAAATCCTGGCTAAAACGCACGCATACAACAAGGAAAGCGGATCCAAATTTCGTCGCTTACAAGCGGTTCGTTTAGGGAGGCTCACAACGCAAACGGCCCGTTATCATGCGGCTCTTCAAAGGGTATGACAATTTTATGCGGTACTTGAGATCCAAATTTTCCTGCCTACAAGCGGTCTAAGATTATGCAGCCTAAAATTTAAAACGCGGCAAAACGTTAATTTCGGCGGATCAACGCCGCCGTGTGCGACTTGCAAGCAGATCCATTCTGCTCAATCCCCGTACAAGCAATTTTTACATCCAGAAACCAAGACAACATTTAGAGGGAAACGGCACATCAGGGATCGAACCTGGGTTCTCAGAGTGAGAAACAGACGTCATAGCCACTAGTGCTTTGCGGAGAAGTAGACGCACCATATTTTTTTAGTGTGTATAATCTCTAAGAGCTCAAGAGTCGCAGCATAAAACGTGTCCCGAGAACTTAATATTGATTAAAGTTTAAGTTTGGGCTGATTGGTATGCAGACGTAATAAAAACAAAAACGGCGCAAAGACGAGGACAAACTATTTCGTGCTTTTGATTGTTTTGCTGAGTCGCTTTGCGATCTACCTAAGGTGTCACTCTGTAGATATGCTACTTTGATGTAAACGCTTTACATAAGTACGTATGATTTTCAATCTACCGAACTTTCGCCACCTGCCTAGCTAGGCACACAAGCCCTTGGGGCTTCCGCCAGCTCGTTATTATACTGTTCAAGAAGTATGTTGCAAATAAAACTAATATATTTCATTCGAAAAGGTACCCACTGTGTCCTGTCGGTTACCTGGTACTTTGTCCTTGTCTTTGCGCTGTTTTTTTTTTGTTATTATTGTTTCGCGGCCAATGCAATTGCGTCATTAGACGATTAGAACGCCAAAGAACACAGCACGAACCAAAAATCTTTGCGCTTATTAAGCTTGCTGGTACTATACAAGTTGTATTTCTCAGTGTTCTCTTGGACCAAACGCACATCTCGATTGTTGGGTGCATTCTGACTCGCTAAAGACAAGCGCTTCTTTCGGCTTCCAGATTCGGATCGGCATCCACTCGGGTCCCGCCATGGCCGGCGTGGTGGGCACGCAGATGCCCCGCTACTGCCTCTTCGGCCACACCGTGACCCTGGCCAACCGGGTCGAGAGCTACGGCATGCCCAGGCAGGTCAACATCAGCGAGACCACCAAGGGGTACGAAGCCACGTCGGTCCTAGAGCCACTCAATAAGCTACGCCTAAGAGTAACGACAGTTACCGATCTTGGGGCTTAAAATCATGGTTGCCAGTTAGTTATCTGAAGCTTAATCCGAAATCACAGAAAATGCTTTTCCGTTGTCTACAAATGTTTTAAAAGTTCGCGACAGAGCGTAGCATTTTTACTTGATCTTCCTGGCACCGAATGTAACGCTGAGGAAGTCGCACTTTTGAATCGTGACGATCGGCAGTTGCGTCTGCTTCGCACAAGCACCAACATGGCGGCGCCCACAGTAATGTCAGGGAACGGGGTGTCGATACTCTAAGCCTAGCCCATTTAGTGGCTTTAGTCGGTTCCAATTTAAGCTCGGGCACGATACGAGCAAACCAAAAACCACATTGCGCGTTCGGGTTCAGACAGCGTAAGGACGGTCTTCCCTTGAGGTCAGTGACTTCTAGTCAGTGGCTTCTGGTCATTGTCAGCCGACACGCAGAATAACCAATCACGAAGCAAGAAACGGGATCGTCTGTCAGTGACTAAAACTGCTATTTTTTGTTTAAAGCAACCGAGAAACGCCTGGATGTAAGTTTTTCGACGTGAAGCTATACGCACGTCTCGAATTTACCCGCAAGGGTGACTTTATTCTCCTCGAACACTGGCAGTTATTCCTGTTGCGCCACGCTGCGTTCGTTGAACGTCGGTGTTTTTGTAACACTATATAGGAGCCTAGAGGTTTAAGAACGGAAGCAACTGAAGCTATGTAGAAGGTTTACAATTTAATTTCGGACACCTCCTGCCCAGATTGGTGTCGCGTGCGCGTGCGTGAATTTCCCAGTGCGATCAAGATAGCAAGCAGACAGACGGAGTCAAACTTGTAGTGTTGCAAGACCCCGGTGGGAGTAGAGAGAGGGATGTCTAAATGAGGCAAGAAATTGAGAAAGGGGGTCGGAAAATTCACTCGCACTTCGCGCATCTCCCAGCAGGGACACGGTCGGTTGTGAAACGGTGAAACCCCCCCCCCCCCCCCCCCCCCCCCCCACAGGCACGGTTTCAAGCTGCGCGACCTCAAAAACGCGTGCGCGAACAAGAACGGCTCCTCGACCCCGTAGTCATGGCGTTCATTTCACGGTGTTTTCCAGCCTGTGTGTGTGTGGAGGGGGAGGGGGAGGGGGAGGGGGAGGGGGAGGCAACTACGCCTCGATAATTCTAGCCTTCAACCGGCTCTCAGGTTTGCTTACCCTATAAGCGTAAGCAAAATAATGTCATTAGTTGTGTGCTGTGCAAGCGAAGGCAACGCCAGGCAAAGACAGAAAGGGCGAGCACTAGGAGCACTAGAAGGGTGGGACGGGAGAGGAGGGTAGTGAAGGGCGAGGGGAGAAAGACAGAGCACTAGAAACGTTAGAAAGAGGAGGACCTTTCTTCACTCGTCCCCAGCCTTCCTAGTGCTTGTCATTTCTCCCCACGCCTGGCGTTGCCTTCGTCTGTACTGCACGCAAATAGTGACAAGGAGTATAGTGAGCTAATGCGTGCTTACTTAAGCTTCGCACCCCCCCCCCCCCCCCCAATCCTCTTTCTCCCCCCGAAACCCAGGCGATGTGAAGTCCATGAAAACGAGCCAACCAGAGTGCGAAATCGGCCCGTTGACTTGCTTCGCAAGCTTTTTCCGATTACGCAGCCGTTTAACGTGAAAGAAAGAAAAGGGCCTTAAATCCACGATACTGGAGTTTAGGATACCACAAACTGGTCTCTTCCTGTTGCCCTAATTCGGTGCGCGTCGATGTTCGTGCGCAGCCACCTGACCAAGGACGGGTACATGTTCCTGGCCAACAAGGCCGTGTCGGCCGACCTGCCCGTCCGTTGCTACTGCGTCTCGAGGCCCGGGGACTCCGTGGCGGTCGACCCGGCCACCCTGGGGGCTTCGCTGGGCTTGTGCAGTAGCGGGGGCCACTTCCGGTCCCCGACGGGGTCTCCCGTCCTCTCCGAGAAGGGCACGCCCGCCGGGTCAAGGAGCTCGTCGACCCACAGTTCGCCACCTGTCGGATCCCCCAGTGGTGGTGCCACTGACCGCGGACAGGTACGATTTCCTCCTTTCCATCTTTCTTACTCTCCTCGCGAAGCTCGCCAGCGATGCACCACCTTTTATTGGGGAATTGTAGTAGACCGTTTCCGCAGCCCGCTAAGCACCCGGATAGCGCTCCGTAATCCGCCACAAGACCTTGAACTATGCAGATAAGGCTGGCGGCGCGCATGCGCAGCTGCGGCGTTTTCTTCAGGGATATCGTAGCGGAGGAGAAAAACTGGTCTACTACAATTCCCTATTTACAAAACTACGATATCATACTTCTAGAGTGCATCTCTTAGGCGCCCGTTTCCCGCTTGAGCGGCTTCGCCGTCGCCGTCGGCGTAACCGCACGTTGCATTATGGGAAAATTTCCCCGGTAAATGTCGCGGGAAACTTTTCCGCTATATTTAGCTGGAAAATTACCCCGCTAAATGGGAGGGGAACAGGAGATGAGGAGGGGAGGGGCATACCCTCCCCTCCGTACCCTCCCCTCCTCCTCCTCAAGAGCTGCGCTCTAATTCGGCATTACAGAGAATTGTAAACGTCTTTAATGTTTTTTTTTTTTTTTTTTTTTTATTAGAGGGGGATTAAGGCCCGAAACCAAAGCCGCGCGTCCTTCGATGCATTCAGCGGGCACAAGGCCCATCCAAACACTGACGCAGTACTCCTATCTGATAGATATGTGTACACACGATCTCGTTCGGATTACTCCAAAATGCTTCGAATATTCTAGGGGGTGGTGAAAGCAACGAGAAAGTATTTAATGATGTCTCTCGTAGCCGATAAAAAAAGGTGGGTTCTTTCTCTTTTGGCTATGGCAATGACATAATGACTGGCAACTTAATAAACGCTCGGTGTGGCGAGTCCTCTTCATACTGCGCCGTAGTCAGTGAGATGGCAGCACCACCCGGCTAGACCGATCACGAAGCAAGACACACGAGCATAACGAGGCGCGTCTTGCCTTTCGTAGCCTGTCGAAGACTATGGTAATATTTGCCACGACAGAGCGTCGTCGAATGCCCTGTTGTTGTTGTTTTAGAGTAGACCCTTTCTCAAATTCAGTGCCATCTAGGGGCTGGAATGTCAGCCCGAATTGTTGTATGCTCATGGCAGATAAAATCTGGTACCTATTCATTCACGATAGACGTACGAAAGTGACGGTGTTTTTCAATGAACAGGTATTTCTCTATTTGCTTCAGTTTCGATGGTGTCAAGAAACTACCACTCTGCCCTAGGCGCTTATAGTTGAGTAAATCTCTCGATAAATTCAACATTTCATTGTAACGTGCTGTCTGGGGCTTGCCGAAGCAAACTGAAGCCCAGCATTCCAAGGGCTTACGTGACAGCCTCAAATGCGTAGCGCGTCGAAGCTTAAAAGTCTCGTCACGGTGACATCGAACTCTTCCTTCACCAGTCATCAAAAGGCCGCCATTCGTATGTACAGATGACACTTAGCTGATGATAGCTATCAAAGTGGACACACAGAATTTCGTCTATTGTGTCCACTGATCCAGCCTTGCAATAGGCTGGATCTCGGACCGCGGCCTTGGCAGCTGGGGCCGAGTGTCGCCACCGGCGGCCATTGATTGACACCAGCCAATGCATGGGACTCTATGGGAAAAACGAGAAAAAGTGCCGTTTCCCCCGTTTCTAAGCTGTTGTCGGCAATAAAACTTTTTGGCTGCTTTTCGATAAGCCCGTCAAATAACTTGCGTACAAACATTAAAACTGACAGCCCTCACAGTTCTTATAAATAAATGTTTTGTGGTCGAGCGTGACTTTGCTGGGCGAGAAATGTATAGTACAGCTCAATTAGACGATAGTTAGCTATACAGTTACTGAGGAGTCGGTGGCGGTTTCGACAAGTTGGGTTTAGCAGACGGCAAGCTTGAGGGCTTTGCTGCGTGGAATTCGCTCACCCCCGGAACGCCGCTGTCAACATGGAACTTTTTCGACATTCATCAACATCTGGGCTTTCCGGAGGACGGTCTTATTGACGGCGAAATTACTTTGTTTACTTCAACACGAGAGCAAGTTTGCCAGCTCAGCCGTAGGTGCTCCGGCACGTTTGATTTTTTAATTGGCATTCGAACGCTTGAGAAGTACCGATTCGACCTCCAAACACCCGCTATAATGATCGCATCACATCATGATATACTCGCCTTTAAGCACAGCATAAAAGTTTCAATATTCCTACATTTGTGTGTTTCTCCTATAGACTTGCGTGTATTGCCTGGGGTAGTGTGCCTCAATGCCCCTCTGTTTAGGGTGATGCCACCGTTTGTAGTACCCGATGCCGACAGCGCGCGCTCACAGGGAAAATACAAAGAAATCGCAGGAAACAAAATGTCGCCGTAACACAGTCAGCGCCACGAGCGCGTGCAGGGACACGCTCTTTCACGCGCTTCAGAACAACAAATAAAAATAAGCTATCGAAACAAAATGGCCAGATGTCATCACCCCAAGCAAAGCGCACATGAAGGCACCATAGCCTGGGGCCGCCGATGGTGCCACGGGCGGGCTCGCGATCCGCGATCCAGCCTACTACAATAGAGATCAGTGATTGTGCCTAGGGTGCCTCAATGTCCTTCTGTTTAGGGTGATGCCAGCTTTTGTAGTACCCGATGCCGACAGCACGCGCTCACAGGTAAAATACAAAGAAATCTACGAAAACAAAATGTTGCAATAGCACAGTCAGCGCCACAAACGCGTGCAGGGACACGCTCTTTCACGCGCATCGGAACAAAAAATAAAAATAAAAGTGTGGGACAAAATGGCCACATGTCTCCACCCTAAGCAAAGCGCACATGAAGGCACCCTAATTGTGCCCATTCACGTAGCCTCCTATTCTCTATACAACTTCCTATTCACCGCATTCGGTGGGAGTTGGTACCACGAGGGCGCCACAGTATTTGGTGCCCCAGTAGACTTCCGGTAGTGTATTTATTTCTTCTTCAGTAACACACAGCTATCGGAAAAGAAGGTTTTCCTTCGAAGAGGTACCTGTAATAGGTTTATAAGAACCTGCGCGCTTTGTAGAACGTAGTACAAATAACAAAAGGATGTGTGACAAGAAGAAAAGAAGAGGAAAACCGGAAGCGCGCAGGGGTCCGCCGATAGTGGGCGGCAGCGAGCTTGTTTGTAAACAAACATCGGTGAATAAAAGCGTTTGAGGGCTCGTTCATTAACGTGTTTGTGTGTTACGCACGTGCACTTTCTGGCTGACCGCAGTAGCGCGCGAGCGCTGCCTCGACTGTGATTTAGCCCGCGTGGAATGTGATCTTTACTGGCGGCGAGATATTTTGGTGGCGCCCTCCTATGGTTACCTCTCGGGATCATTACCTAATTATAATGGTGGAAGTGTCAAATCATTGCTCTCTCAAAGCAACGCTGCAAACACCGCCAAAATTAAGGTTCTTACATTAGTCTTATTTCTGTCGATGAGGAATCCTTTGCTGATGTCATCGTCAGCATTCGGCCAATCGTGGCAGGCCGACCACAGCGACGCCGTCGATCTTTCGCGTCGCCAATGAACAGTGGAAACGTCTATACCAGAGAAGTATGAATGGTCTGAAGAGTTCACCACAAATGCAAGAGAAAAAGAGAGAAGGGCACGAAATATCTCTGCTCTTAGCGCCATGCCACAGAAGCGGTTTGAAGACCGGCCGCCACGGCCAGTCTTCGAAACCGCTACTGTGGCTTCTCTTTCAAAGCACCTTTCTTGTTGGCGAAATGTGTTTGGGTGGATGACTGCTGCCGTGTCAAGGTGCTAAGCGCCAAGATTATTGTTTTCCGTCAGCTCGTCTTTTCTTTCTTACGATAGCGGGGCAATTTATTGTCCTCACGGCGAATGGGAAGGCTTTGCTCGTATAGGGGAGGCTATATAGTATTACATTATCAGCTATTAACAATAACCTAGGAGCAGGAAAGGTAGCACTGCTGACAGATATCAGTCTCGCGTGAGTCGGAAATGGGATAAAGTTTTTTTTTTTCTCCGTGTTCTCGCACGCACTCTTCCAGCGGAGCGTATTATGTACGAAATAAAATTTACACTCCAAAAAGAAGCGAGTAAATGAAAACAAAGGGATATTGTTCAGCTGAAAACTAAATTTCAGTCATCGTCGCCCTTGTTTTTTTTTTGTTTTTTTTAATGCCACAGCATCCTTTAGCTGCCTCCCCCCCCCCCCCCCACACACACACACACCGAATTTTGTGGACTTCCTGGCCCCCTAATGAGCAGTAGGTACGCACAGTAGACTAGTTCAGCTCATATTCTCACACTCCTTCTCATTCGCACCCTCTTCGAAGGACCTGCTGACCTTGACGTCGTTCTCGAACGTCGTCCTAAAGGTCGCCCTTGAGGTCGTCGTCAAGCGTCGTCTTAAACTCCGTCCGTGAGGTTGTCTTAAACGAACGCTATCGCAATTCATCGACAACCAACAATAGTGGTTTCTGCAGCAATTCTTTATATTATTTTTCTTTTTGCGACATAACGTTTCGCCTATTAAACTCGTGAAAGTTGTATACATGCGCTCTGTTTCTACAAGCCGAGTGAACTGTCTATGCTGCTACTAAAACAAATAGTTTTTTGATCCCCTTACGCTTTGAAAGGCAGGGGAAATTCGAGCATCACGGTTATTCTAACGTGTGTGCCGTACCGTACAATTCGGCATTAGTCATTCGATGACTCGGGGCTCTCATCTGCTTTCCAGGAGGTATTTTCTCCACCACCAAGCAGCAAGAGACGACACCGCCGAAATGTGTTCCAGTTTCCGCCGGCTGAAAAGAGCTCCGGCTCAGTCCCTACGAGTTCCTGGACTCTGAGGAGGTCGAGGAGCAGCTCGAGCGACTTCCAAGACATACCGTCCGCAGACGCGAGCTTGGAAGACGCAGCCCAAGACGCGTCGGACCTCACCGTGTGCGTCATCAACGTCGAGTCCGCCAGCAGCCTCGAACCGTCGCTGAGCAGCGACACGCTCTCATCAAGAGGAACTTCTCCCGGCACCGAACGCAAGCCGCTCGACAACGTCTCCAAGTCTGCCACCGCCGAGTCCCCTCTACACTCCCAGGACGACGGTTCAGGCTTCCGGGGCGGCTTCATGATCCTAGACGAACAGACTCAAAGTTCCGACGAAGGTCCTCCCAGACTGAAGTCTCCGACTACAGAAGTGTCTTACTCCAAGCTAAGAACATCGAAGAAGGCAAGCCTCACTTGTTGCCCGTTCGGCTCCAAGCGGCAAGACATGAACCGCAACGTTCAGCTTTGTGGCAGTCTTCAGAACCTCAAGCCCCGGTGTCCTTTTCGCCTCGGAGACGAAGATGAAGATGACTTGGAAGTGTACCAGGCGGAAAAGACCTCCCCCCTGGACATGCCCGAAAAGCTCTACGACCTGTCTCACACGCCGTCTTCAGAGTCTCCGAGTCCAGCATCGACGTGCGCCGTCCCCACGGTAGTCGTGAGGCCACCTCCAGAACCTCGGAGTTCCTTTCCTTGCTGGCGGTTTTTTCTCAAGAAAGCCGATAAGAAGTCGGCAAAGAGCGGGCTTCTGCAGCCCATCAGCGCAGATGGCTCCGGGCAGTCTGGACGGAGGAGTTCTTCGGTTGCGGGGTGTCCCATGAGGCGGATGTTCTCGCAGGTCCTCGCGGTGAATGTCGACGAAGCCGAAGCTGCGTCTCTGGACGCTCCGTCGCCCGGAAAGCGAACTCAGAGCTGTTACTCGTTCCGTAACCTGGAAATTTCGGAATCACGCAGCGCCGCCGCCCGGAAGGAGTCCCCGTCGCACCGCTTCGCTCTCCCGCATTTCAACTGGCACTTCCCCAAACTGAAACAGAGGTTCACAAAAGAAAACTTGTTCGGCGGAGATTTTTTCTCGTCTTCGCCGAGGTGAGGACACGCTCGGCGCAGGACCAGATGAATCTTTTATGCAATTGCGCCTAAGGTTACGCATCGCAAGGTCGTCATAAAAAGAACGGGTCGGTCACTTTACGAGGGGCATAAACATGTGGCTGGCGGGATGCTTCACTTTGCCATTATTACGCTGTTCATTTGCCAGAGTATGTAAACAAAATTAACTTCTGGGAAAGTTTGATAAACAACGCGAGAACAATTAGCGCAAAAGACAAGGACAAGACAAAGCGCTTGTCCTGTTCGTACTTCATATTGTTCTTGTCTTTTGCGATAATTGCTTTCTGAATGTTGGCATACTGGTTTCAACTGTGATTTTAATATCACCATGTTGTTGAGCAGAATAGCGAAAACGGTGTTAGAGGCTTTTTTAATGTAAAACTTAACACTGGATGTGCATGTCTTGCAACGACCAATGGGTAATAGATTTGCAACAGGCATGCAATACGCGAGGCATAAAAGCGTACTATTGTTTCAATGAGTAGGTATAATGTTAGAACTCTTTTTTGACCGAGGTAAAATACATATCAAAAATTTCTCATAAAAACGATATAGAATGTCCCTTGCACACACTATATGTGATGTTCAGTCTACTTTTGGTTTCATACCCTTCTCTTTTACGGGTTGCTTGAACTTCTGTCGTCATTTCTAGCTTATATATTTTCTTAGTTATGTATAACAACACTTCCGTTTTGAAAACGAAACCAAAAAGCTGGTTGCAGTGCTTTAAAGCTACGTCGGTACTTATACAAACAAAAACTAAAACTCAATAAAACAGTTCGACTAGAAGATGGCGTTCGTTATTCATCGGTTTTCACGGTCGTGTAAAACTGATGATGCTTTCAAGATTTTTCTGGAATCCTAAACGTAGTGCCGGATGTCTGAAACAGCCGAGCGGTGTTATCGCCTTTAGTAATTACATGGTGGTAAATACGCCAAAAGAATAACACAGGGACAAAAAAGGAGTGCACAGAACGAGGCGCAACTTGAAGCTGAAATTTACTGAAGGAAACATTTAAAAAGAAGAATAAAACCGCACATGCGCAAAGATGATGGACTTTCATTGACCATGTTAAACGCCTGCCGTCACTGTTGAGTGAGCGTTCCTGTAGTTTTTCCGCCCCAAACAAACTTTCCAAGCTATGCCAATGAATAAACAATGATGCGGAAGGGGTGTGCGGCAAGTGTCATGCCACCAAGGTTCGGCAATGTGCCTTAGGGGTTACCTACGAGGTCCCCCTGTCTCGCGGTAAGGTTTATGTTGGCCAGACTGGGAGGCTCATTGAAGAGAGAATCGGAGAACATTCCGCCGCCACCAGGCAATCCCCGTCTGGCCGCTTGGCTGTACATTGTGATAGGTGTGAATGCCAGGCCGAGTTCAATAGTACTAAGATTGTGGAAAAGTTTGAAACAAAATTGGAACGCGAGATACATGAGGCATTCATGATAAGGGCCCATGGTACGAATCTGTATCAGTGCTCCTTCTTTGGCCCTATCCGATAAGGAAGAGGCTTTTATTGGTCAAGCTAGGCTCACTCAACAGTGACGGCAGGCTTTCAAGGTGGTCCACGAAAGTCCATAATGTTTGCGCATTTGCGGATTTATTCTTCTTTTTATGTTTCCTTCAGTAAAGTTCAGTTTCAAGTTACGCCTCGTCCTGTGTACTTCCTTCTCTGTCCCTGTAATTTATTGGCGTATTTACCACCATGCATAAGCACCAACTAGCCCAACTCGCAGTGTTAGTATAGTTATTACTCCACGGTAAATGTCAAATACTTTATTGCGGTATGAAAACACCCGCGATGAAACCATTTCCCGAAAAATAAATAAATAAACTAGGAAGTAAGATTTATCTTGCTTGAAAATCTGCGGGGCGCCTTGCTGGACATCGGGGAGTTGAAACCGAACTTATCTATGAAAAACGTTTTTTTTATATAAATAAACTTTTTCTTAGCAAAAAAAAAAAAAAAATCAGGGTAAATTGGAGAATGATTGTCCCGAAAATTCGAACTGCCTACGTTCGAGCGAAGCCAGTCAAGGCTGGTTCGCACATGCGGGCTTGAGTGCGGCTGACCGCATTGCGGCCACTTGCGTCCAAATTAGAGTTCCTGTATAGGCTCCCTACCCGCTCATTCACACTGGAATTCGCCGCTATACGCCGAATTCAGTCACGTGAGGAGCAGACTCCGCATGCCGTGCAGGAAAGCCGGCGCTCCGGGGGTGAACGCGCAACTCTGGCTCCCGTACCGCTCATTCACACTGGAAGCGGATCCGCGTTCGCAAAGCGGTTGCGAACGCGGTTGTATAAAGATTTAGTACAATTGCACGCGCACTTGATGTCATCAAGTGCGCGTGCAATTGTACTGGATCTTTATACAACCGCGTTCGCAACCGCTTTGCGAACGCGGATCCGCTTCCAGTGTGAATGAGCGGTACGGGAGCCTATACAGGAACTCTAGTCCAAATAACACGCTTGAGCCATTTACCGGATACCCCGCGGACCACTCTCGATCAACGTATATTGTCTTTAATTTTAAGCTTTTATCACGGGTTTGCTATAATTTTGATTATCAGCTTATAAGCCTATAAACGACAGTTTCTAGCGGATAGGGCACAGACGCAAGCTCTAGATTCCTCTTTTCCTACGAAAGAATATCATGAAATGACTCATGAGCAGAATGCTACCACGTGGAAAGGTGCCCCACGAAGCATTTCTTTAGCAACCTTCCTTTGGGGAGTACCATATCAATGTACACCTAGCGCCACTGTTAGCGCGAATCATCCATTGGCGGTTTCATCTATCTTTTTTTCTCTCAACTAGAATCGAAGAGCTCTCCTAAAAACTACTAGACCGATGGAGAGCGCTCGGTTGGGGGTACTAACGTAAGTGGGAAACGTTTGATGGCCGCTTGGTACCCTTTCGAAGTAAAACGCGAAAAAGCTCCGAAGTCATGTTCGCGCTAACAGTGTCGCGTGGTGTACCTTTCCGTAGTAGTTGTTCCGATATTACTGGTAAAGAGAGGCAGCGATCGTTTTTCTATTCTTGATGGGTACCCGAGAAAAATGAACTCACGTGCTACTTGGCACCGGTAGACCAACGTTTATATTATTTAAAGAAATAGATACGACGCAAGTAGGTGTTAAGGCTTGACATTATGCGGTTCAAAAACCGTTGAGTGTCATCAGCGTACAAAATATATTTTAGGCAAAGCGTATTCTCACGTCTTGATTCATTCAATAAATCTCCCCCCCCCCTCCCCTTTTCCCCTTCTTTAATGTCATATTCGGCGCTAAGAGTGACACGAGTGCGAAAGTATGGCTTCAAACAGCGTATTTCTTTGGTGCTTGTGAAATGTCACGTGACTTTCGCGTGACATTTCATGCCGTCACGTGGGCAATAAACACGTGACTCTTGATTTTTTTTTTGCTTCGCTGGAGAAGCAAATGCGCTCTCGCATCTGTCTCTTTGGTTGAACTGCACAGGTCGAAAAAGAAAAGCGTTCTCACGGCGTACATCCAGACAGTTGTTGCGGTTGTTGATCCGGCCTTGTCCTTATAATTCACTAGCTTATATTTAGCACAAAATAGAAGCCAACTTCTTTCGGACCAAGATTATAGCTGGATCTGAAACTCAAAGATGCCTATTCCGCATCAGTCATCATCGGCTGTGTTCCGTCTAATCTTGGCCAGCTCGTCTGCGCACTGACTTTTGGTACATAGCTGTCCTCTCCGAGAAGGGAGCGTTTGGTTTTCAACCGAGCGCGGCAGAGTCGTATATCGACTAAGATTCCCGTCTTGTACAATCTGACAAAGCCACTCTTGATTCTCGAGAACGCATGCTTTCGTGCATACATCCATTCCGTGTGCGTCTGTAAAGCCGCGCGTCACGCTGCTAACACATCTCATGAGAGGCAGTGTGCACACACTGTTAATTCCTTCCTTGTACGACGCTTCTGTCACCAAAATCTGTCCCCAGACAAGCTTCAAGCATACATGAAGCTTCCAACGTGCACGAGGCCTGTCCGCAGGTCTCACCGTGTCTGCAGAGTGTGTCACGACCTATAAGCAGTGTACCTGCGGCTCCAGCGTTGAGGAAGAATGGAAAGGCGCCCCGAACATCGCCGACCGGACCAATAAAAAATCGTACCTCTTCTTTGACTCGGTCTCTTTACTAGGCGAATGGGTTTGTACTACCGCCATCACCGTAAGTGTACGTACGATGTTCCTCCTAAATCGCACTGAAACAGAAGTTGTACTCACTACTGTGTGGTGCAATCTCCCGAGTCTGTACTTCTAGTTTGACGTGAAGGGATGAAATGAAACGGGCTCAATGGTAAAACTCACTAGAAAAATTGGCAGAGACCTTTACCTTTGAAGTCGTATAAAGCACGAAATGCATTATAGGGAATTGGTGTGTAACGTGGCGTATATTTTCCCGCTAAATGTATCGGGGAAGCTGAGTGGTTGCATACGGCACGTGACGTCCATTTCTCCCGCTAAATTTAGCCAGGAAACGGGATTGGTGTCTAGGTCGCACACGTGAATTTTCCCGCAAAATTTAGCAAGTAACTGAATTGATGTTTTGGCCACGAGACGTGAATGTTCCCGCTAAATTTAGCGCGGGAGCTGGGTTGACGTATAGGTCACGTGCCCTCGATTTTCCCAAGGTGTATACGTCACGTGACGTCAGGTGATGTCACGTGACGCCACTCTCCCGCCAAACGTAGGGCGAAACTGAATTGGTGTGTAGGTCACATGACGTGAATGTTTCCGCTACATTTAGCGGGGAAACTGAATGGATCTGTATGTCCCGTGACGTCAGGTCACGTGACATCAATTTTCCCGCTGAATTTAGCTGAGAAACTGAGTTTGTGTACAGGTGTCGCGATATCAATTTCCTCGCTGATTTTAGCTGGAAATGCACGGATAGTGGGACGGATGGGCGAACGGACAATATTTTGGGATTGGGGGGGATTCCGTGAAACAGGATTTTATGCTTTAAAATATCGGATAACCTACTCACACGGGTGTTCTAACCCTGCACATTCTAAAAAAATAAAAAAATAAAAACGTCCGTGAGGCCATTGTATCGCAGAACACGGAAACAGCTCATCAACGCGAACAATAGAACAATCTCGGCAAACGATAAAACTGATTTCACAAGTTGCTCCCGTCCCCCCTTTTTTTTTTCCTTAAAAAGAAATCAAACAAAAGAAAACAAGAAAGAAAGAAAAAAAAAAGAAGGTTCACAGGGATGTTTCACAGCAAATAAGAAACTATGCATTGCTGAACGCTCATTCTCCGCCCAAATGAGGCAAATAGCGGTCCGAACTTAATGCTAAAGTTTCGGAGCTAACCGTTAGCTAATTTTAAAGTTACGCTTGATTTTATGAACCATGTAAGCGCAGAGCGCAGAATCGCGGCGATGGCCAGCGCAGAAAGACGGCGAGCGACGTGTGACGAGGCGCTTTTGGCCCCGCTTGATTGGCTGTAGAAATAAACGGAAATGCTTTCAACGAACATTTTTTACCGACGAAAGAAAGGCTGCAGTGTTTGTGGCTGTCGACAGATGGCGCTGCCAGTCCTGCAGCTAAACCAGCGGGAACGGGGGAATGGCACCTCGCTGGAACGTCGAAAGATGTCGCCACCATCGCAGAAATGCCGGCACCAGTCTCTCGCGGCTGAGGAAATGATCTTATCGAAACTTTACAAAAAAAAAAAAATAAAGTAAACGAAAAAGAAGCTAAGGCGTTATTGTCGAAACGGTCGTTTCGACCAATTTCGGAGTCGGAAACGCGGGAAACGAGAGTCGTGAGTAAACTTCGAATCGTGCCTTTCCTGTCGTCTACTCTGCCGTCGGAGCGGCACTTTAGAGCATCAGCGAGTCTCCCTTTAGTGCTGCCTTCCATCCGAGGAAGGCGACGTAGATTACGCACTCGTAAAACGTACATAATAATAATAAAAAAAAAAAAAAACGCGGATTTTTGCCGAGAAATCAAAATGCTTCTCGTTGAAACGTTTCAAACTCGAAATAACATATGACGTATATAGTCTGTCCGTGGAATAATAATACCCACTCTATATTCCACCCCCTCACCGTCCCTAAAAATGCCCCCGCGTGTTGACCTGACGGCGGGGGTAAGGTATCTGAAACTGTACTCTTCTCCAATGAACCTCGTAGGATTAAAGAAACCTTGAGTCGTATAGGTGACAGACGACGCGTACGTGAAAATAAGCAAAGACATCCGGAGTAGTGCCACTAAAAGCGACGCTTAGAGTATTTCCAGCGAGTGGATCACTCTCTAGCGAGTGAGGCACGTCTGCTATTCTCTCCCCTTATCGCGCTTGCGCGGGACGCTGGACGACGCTCTCATTGGATGTGCCGCTGCCTTCGCAATTGGGACTTTTAGTATTGCGTACAAGAGAAAACGCAAGCACCGTGCGTTTGCGTTAAGGCTCTATTATACTCCGACGTCGAGCTTAGCAAATGCGGCGCAGCACAGCACACGCAGTTAGTTGCTCATTGGTCGCAGATATCGAGTTCCTGTTCGCCGGCCAATCAAAGGCCCACGTTCTGCGCTACGCTACGTTGGCGGCGTTCAACGTCGGAGTATAGGGAGTTTTAGTAGCCCGTATTTCCCCCCTCCGGTAAGCCCTCCGCAACGAAGAAGCCGCTACTGCGCCTGCGCGCCGATGACCTTGACTGTGGAGTTCCGGGTATCGCTGCGGGTTGCGGAGAGCGTTGCGGGACTGCCAAAACGATCTACGAAAAGTCCCTAGTAGCGTTGCGGGTTCCGCACTGAACGTGAGCGGAGCCCCAAACTGTGTTTGGAAAGGAGCGTGGAGCACTAAACGGGAACGCAAACGCACGACGCTTGCGTTCGCTGTTAAACGCAATACCAAAACTCTCTAATAGGGAGTTTTCGTAGATCGTTTTCGCCGTCCTGCAACGCTCTCAGCAACCCGCTACGGTACCCGGAACACTAGAGCACTGTTTTCGTGAAGCCGGTGAAAGGAATGCAAGGCGAAGGAGGGATGGAATCGTATCTCGAAATAGGGCGTCGTTTTAAGGAAAAAGACTGTCTTAAACTTTATACTCAAACATGTACGTTACGTGTTACAAGTAACGAGTTACTTCTACCTAGTTACTTTTTTCGGTAACAAGTAACGTATTTAGTTACTTTTTGTAGTAAAGGAACGAGGAACGTACTTAGTTACTTTTAAGCCCAAGTGACGAGTAACCGTATTTCGTTACATTTGAAGAGCAACGTGTACAATACCGTTTTAACAGCCCCCTTTTAAATTCGAACCTGAGTATGCATCTATTACGGCAAAGAATGAGAATCCCGAAAAACAACTAAACAGTATGACAGTATAACAACATCTATTTCTGATGGACATTTATGATATTGTCAACATACCATATACACCTGCTATTGTACTCTATGCAGATGACACAAATGTTTTTTTTTTTTTCGGGTACGAATATAGATCAGCTTGAAACGATATCAAACAATTGGATGATAGATCTAAGTACGTGGTTGGAGTGCAATTCATTGGAATATAAATGTTGAAAAACTATATGATGTTTAAAGCAAAAAATAGAAATATCCATCGAAAACTAAAGATTCAACTTAGAAACACTGAAATTGGTTACGTAAAAACCCACAAGCTTCTAGGAGTATTCTTTCCAGAAAATTTAAATTGGTCTTACCATATCGATTGGCTTTGACCCGACAATTGAGCCAGACCAATTTTCCAGACAGACATCCACTTCATCAGAGTTATCGGTACTTCATTTAAACATCAGAAGCTTACCTATACCCGTTTTCACCTCAAGAACCGCAGTAAAAAAAGTCCGGCTCTTCGCGGAGCATCACTGATTTCCTCCTTTATGTAGAGAATTAAGATATATGTAGGTGAATTGTAGATTAGATATATGTTATCTTATTAAGATGTACAGGTTCCAAACGCCAAAAGCATCGCTTTTTTCTCCGTCAACCAAATCTCGTAAGAACTACTTCGCGCCGCGTATGAACAATGCGCAAAAAATGTTTTTTTCTTGAGGTGAAAACGGGTATAGTCATTATGACGATCTAAATCAAAATATACCAATTCTATATGAACTACGGCACATATTTTTCTTACGAACCCTCCAAATGCTTTGTCATAGCTTTATTCATACTCACATTTCGTACGGATTATCCATTCATGGATTGGCAAGAAAACAACACTAAAACCCATAAAACTTGCCCAGAGCAATGCTATTTGTTAATGGGCGCGAGAGTGCTCAATTTGCATACCGCTTCCTCAACATTTTAATAGTTCACCAATGCCTCAATTATCGTATAGCCTTATTAACATTTAAGTTCATCGCCAATCAGATAACTTGTTCTTCAAGTAGTTTTCCTCATCAAGATTTCATGTATCCTCTGCGTTCACATTTCCAAGCGTCACTGTCTGTACCACACATAGGAACTAATTATGGCGCGTTCACCTTCATTTACATTGCTACTGAGACGTGGAACTCTCTACCACACAGCCTAACTGCCATGTCATCCTTCTATATATTTAAACAAGCCATACGTGCACACATACTATCTGCATGATTCATCAACAATTTCTATACCCGCCCCCCCCCCCCCCCCCCGATTCATTCTTCTCTCCTACGAACACCTTTCACAAACACACACACATACACACACACAGCAATTGGTTTTCTTTTTCCCTTGACTTTCTGGCTTTTCGTCTCTCTCTTTTCACTTGGTTTTATATTTTGATTATGTACATACCTCAATCATGCTTCGTTCTGTTTTATTTTTGTATTTTTAAAGTGTTTTTAATATATATATATATATATTGGTGCCAAATTTATCTCTCACTAATCCTTTATTTCCAAGGGGTCCCTTCAACAGTTTTCTTTGAAAACTATGGGACCCCCGTCTGAATAAGTGTAATTATATAACATCTTGTTTGCAAATAAAAACACATTTTGACTTGACTTGAATTTACGGGCCATCGGAATTATAGGTAGGTTAAAATATATTCTTCCCGTTTGGTTAAAGCGCCAGCTCTACCATACGCTTGTTCATTCTCGTTTAAGCTATTGTAGTTTAGTATGGGGTACATGCTCAAAGACCTGTATACCTTAGTTACTTCTATTGCAAACAAGAGCAGTGCGGTCCATTGCCAATATATCATATCGGGAATACTCCCACCAATATTTCTTCAAATACTCTCTTCTTACAGTGGAACAATCACTCACTCACAAATCAGCAATTGATATGTTCCACAATATTAAACTACACCCTGAGTTCGTGCGAGAAAGTAACATCAACAGGGCATCCACACACACCTTCTGCCTTACACACTACCTACAGCCGAGAATACGCAGGCATGACGTCCTTTTCGCAGACCACCATCCCAAAGACAAAAAGAACTCCCTTACAGTTACATACCACCCTAAAGTCCCAAAACTAGCACACAAACTCCTCTCTGCAACATCTCATCTGCACATCTCCCAACTAATTTCCGGGACTCCTTCCTGCCGCTTACCGCCATCCACCGAACCTCCGCACTCTTCTTGTCAAAAGTAGGTTGAAGGCAAAAACCAACAAAGACCCGGTTGACATCATACCGGGCACCACACACTGCAATGCTCCCAAATGCCTGACTTGGAAGCCTCTTGGCTCCCCGCAACAGTTTAAACTCAAACGTCCCGACAACCAGACCTGCAAGTCGGCCGCATCTACGCCATTTCCTGCACGAGCTGCTCTGACATTTTGTATACATCGGAGAGACAGACCGACGGCTGCACGAACGATTCCGTGAACACCGCCGTCTCGTCACTCGAAGATTGTCAGGAAACCTTCCTTCAGAACAATCCGCACATGTAGTTGACCATTTCTCGACTTCCGGCCATACTGAGCTAAACATGCGCGTCTGTGTCATCAGATCAGGCTTCCCCTCCTCCCACGTGCCAAAGAGAGAGGAAAGCCGTCTTATCTTCAACCTCAAAACAGAATTCCCCCTCGGTCTCAACACCAAACTTCCTTTCGCGTACAAAATTTCTTTATTAGTGTAAATTGATTTTTATTACATGTTTAAACCCCAATACCTTTTTTTTTTTTTATTGCGCAGTTGAAGCGACGGTCGCGCTTGCACATCTGTATGGTCGGCACTTGCGGTGCGCGAGTGCATGGTCGTTCGGGACTTTGACGGCGTAACCGCGGATGGTCGGCCCCCAGCAGGTTTGCCGCTTCTCCTATGACGTAGTAGATTTCGTGGAATATCTTTTCTGCCCTCGCCTCTCTGTTTTCTCTGGAGCCTTCTAGTTTGCTCTCGCGCTCTTTCCTCTCGCCGTTATATTTTTTAATTAGGTCAGTTCGCCATTCCGGCCTTTTTAACCTGTATCATGTTGCATATAGTGGGATTACTGAGGGGGGGGGGGGGGGGGGGGCTGGTTGAGGGGGATTACCAAATGTTTCGAAATGTCCGTTTTCTCCTTTTTTTTCTTCTTTTAGGTGTGTGTGTTGGGGGGGGGGGGGGGTTGGAGGAGTAGCTCTTGTCTTAGTGCCGGTTTACGAACAGGTTTTCTGCGTAGGCGGTCTCGGCACTGGGCAGGCCTGTCGACTCGGACGCAAATAAATTAACACTCAAAACGAATAGCAATAAATTGTCCCTACTGTTGCGAACAAAGCTGTTTTTTATTTATTTTTTTTAGTCTTTTTTGAAACAAACGGCGCCGAAGTTAACACGCGTCACCCGACACCCAGTGTGGCGGGCTTCTTCGAACCGATCCCGAACCGCGCGTTCGCCCATCGTAACCGCTGTGGTTACGATGGTTGTGGCGGCCGGAGACCCACGACACCATTCTGGGTGTCATGTTCTCTCGGGGGACGCCAGATCCCCTAGTACTTGCGCGTCCTGGCTTTTGCGTTGCCTTTTTTTTTCCTTTATATTAGTTATTCATTGGGTTAGATGACAAGCGAAGAAGTTGTGCTCCGTCTTCTAACGGTTTCGCCTTCCCCTCCCTCTCGGCCAATGTGCCTACCACCCTTTTTGTGACGTGTACGACCCTTGCCTGTTCTTTGCCGTTTTTCGCGTCTATCACGTGAAGAAGGGCGTCCGCCCGAAACGTCCTGTATACCTTCCTGTTTACGTTGTTTTTTTTTTCGAGTAGCACAACCATATATTTGCGATTTTGTGTTTATAGGCCGACGTACAAGCTCGGGTTTCTGCAGGGAAGATAATCCTCTTAGCGCTCCCCTCTCCTAAGCTGCGAGGGGGAGCCAGGTTGTGGCAAGCCGAAGCGTGGAAAGGATATAGGAAAGGAGGTGGCGGCAAAGTGGAAAGTGCGAGGTGTACGTCGGCCTTTAAGCTCATTGTGCTCGGCAGCGTCCCCATTTCTTAGTAGACAAAAGCTACTTAATCAGATCGCACAATTATTAAATAATTATCCCGAAACGCTGTCCTCGATTAATAGCTCTAATGCAATACACACATATAAAATCACCTTAAAAAGTTTCCTTCTGGGTGTAACATAATCTATGTTGATGTTTTGATGCGTTTCTGCTTTATTAGATCACATTTTGTGTATGTCATTGTCTCTTTGTGTAATCATGTAATTGTTTTTGATTCGTTTTCTTTTACTGTGCATTTTGCCGCTGGACTGTACAGGGGACGGGCCTTTGTCAGGTGACTCTAGTCGCCTTTTTCCCTTTCCTCTAAACATTTGTTTGAATAAAGTATATTCGGTTGAAGAAAATTCAACAACGTTTATTGCTGAACACGTCAGTCGAACTCTACAGCTGGGAATGTCCTTCACCCAGAGAATACAATAAGGGTTTTTTGGTTGAACCTTCGTAGAATCGTGTACAGACTGAATGTAAACCCGAAGGTGGCCAACGCGGGAAGACACAGAACCCATTGTCAACTTGCAACTTCAGAAGCGGAGAGAACAAGGAGAGAGGTGAATCCCAGATTCCTCAGCTCTTCCTGAAGCACAACACTGCCGTTCCTTCGAGCGCGTCAGTAGAACGACTCCTTATATTTTAGGTAAAGTAACGCGTTTTTTTTTTTTTTTTTGAGAATTGGTAACGAGTTACGTTTTTAGTTACTTTTTTGAGATAACGAGTAACGGTATTCAGCTACTTTTTTTAGGTAACGTGTACTTGTGCACTTATCGTTAGGGTTCCGTGTTTTCGGAGTTTCTTTTTCGTGAAATTCGGAAGGTGTTTTGCGAAGCTTACTCTCTCCTGGAAATTCGGTGTTTATAAGAGTTTATTTGTCTGATTGGAAATTCTCCGAACTTCGTAATTTAAATTTACTGTGTTTCGTTTTTTTTTTTTTACTTCAAGATACAAATATAGGTTCGGACAAAAATGTGCCTTAAGTATATAAAGACTCGCCAGTATCGAAATATATTTCTGCAGTGACATTTGGGCATTGGCGCCCTTGCGATTGGCTGTACTAGCTACCCCACGACAAATTTTGCAAATAAGTGTCGCTTCAATAAACGTCGGTACTTTGAAAAGCCGAACTTCTTGGATGTAGCCGTTGGGAAGCATACACGCTTCAGCTGCCCTTACCCTCCTATAAAACTACATTTACACATATTTCACTCTGTAAGAACAAGAGCACTCCTCTATCTAAGAAGGACACTATTTCTAAAGCTGGAAATTGAAACAATGCTTTTGTCGTCGCCCAGAAGTAGATTGGCCCGTTGTAGTGGACGAGCCCTGACGAGATAAACGGAAAACTCCCTTTTTGTCAATGATTCTAGACTAAAAAAAAAAAACAAAAAAACTAATGTAGCCCTTTTTGCCGGACTATAACCCTGTGCTCTGACGAATTTTTGTTCCTAAAATTTCATATTTTTGCTTTTTATTTTGCCATTGTGACTTCGAAATTTTTCGGGTAAATCCGAATTAACAAAAATTTTACCTGGGAGTGTTTTTAAGAGTTCTTCGCATTTATCCTAAAACACGAAATCTTAAGTTATACTTCATGTTTTACGATCAATTCAAATGCCTTCATACCTAAGGCCTCTCAGGCCCTATTCAAAACTAAGACTCTGCGCTTGACACTTCACGTGCAGTAGTTCGCCAATTGTAGATTCGGCGCCAACTATTTTGTGCTACGTTGTCGAGGCTATAAGGAGTATTCACTGGCGGCCATAGCTGTGTGCTCGGCTGCGGAGCGCGTGCTGAATGCGAGCTTCCACAGTTCTTTCGCCACGTGCATTCCGCACCACCAAGATTGCCGGTCTTGGCAGCCTATTAATGCGAGCTCGTTCTGAGCATGCGCTCTAAACAGTGACCTCAAATATGGCGGCCAGTGAATACCTCCTATAGTGTTGCTGCAACAGTGCTGTACCCCCGCACCGCTAGAGACGCCAAAGAGTGCCGCGCGCTCGCGCAAATAGCTTTGACAGCGTTGAAGCAATGCGGAAGCTCTACTAACCTTCACAAGGTAGCAAAATAGCGGACGCTGAGATGAAAGGCATTCAGCCTGAAGACCTTTTTACATTGCCCGTGCACCAGGTGTATAATGGCAGGCATTCACATGAAGTCATCAGCGCGACCTGCGGGTAAAACAACGAATAATCTACCACATACAACGCGTCTGACTGCGCGAAAAAAAGATGGCAAATGCTCGCTGTAGCACGGGCTTCACCGCAGAGCACAGAGCTATGGCCGCTAGTGCATGTTCCTTGACTGGATGAGAACGTCAGGTTGCCTCTTTCCGATGCCCCATCTCCAGCATGCGTTCATCTTTGCTTTCCGTCGTGCTTTGACTGCGTGCGCATGCTCTGAGCCCACCAGATGCAGAGTTGTTATCGAAGCTATAGAAGCTGGCGCTGGAGGCGGGACAAGTGGAAGTTCTTCCTTCCTCTCTCATCCCATCAATGATTATTGTCTATTTTTTGTTTATCGGTGCAGCCACAGCGATGGATCACGCGGAATTCATCCGACGCCTGAGGTTCGCACGGAGACAAGAGTGAGTAACTATAATCGTCCCTCGCTTGGAGTAATCAACCCGCCGAGTTCGCGTTCATTCAAGCCATGCGAAAACAGTCCCACAACTGACGCGTGCATTTTTTACGGTTCGGGAAGGGCTGACGCTGGCGGAACGGCTCCCAAAAAGGCGTAATAATAAGACATTAATAAAAAGAGGGACTTCATCTTTTACGCACGGCGAGATCAAGTCGAGAAGCAAACTAAAAAAAAAAAGAACGCTCGGGGATGCCCTGAATTTTTGAAGAGTTCATTTGCGACGATGACCATCAGCGTTATGGGAGGGGCGGGCGCGTTTGGCAGCGCTTCCTCCGCATCCATCCCGCTGAGGCCAGGCTGCGGACATTAGCGTGAACGACGGGGATGCAGGGAGCCCGTAATGGGTCCACAGTCTCTGCCCGAACGAACCGTCGCCGCCCGGGCCCCCTCTATCTCTCACTTTCTTCCACGCCGAGGACACGTGACCTGCCGTTGGGCGAGTTAGTGACGCGCTAATGACCTTTTTAGGTGATTGGCGCTTTTGTCAACACGGGCATCGTCCTGCGCTCGCTGGTGACCCGATGCAACGGTGTTAGAGGTGCCAGAAAGTAAAAGGCGCAACATCAAAAAGAAAAAAAGAATTCCCCCACGACATTTGGCGTAGCACGATGCCACGTGGTGGTTCTGAGCCGGTATTTTGTGGCGCGTGTCAAACGAAGATCACAAAGACGTAACCCGTAGTTCCTTGCCGCTAACAGGCGTCGAATGAGTCACACGAAGGATGGCTTTGAATCCTTGTGTCTTGTCGTTTGTCACATACGTGTGTCGCAGACGCACGCTGGTGCGACATGGCAAGGTTTGGCCGTAACGGTATCTCAAGCGTTCAGGGGAAAGCGTGGCAAAGCATTCGGCGAAAAATCGTTCGGTGAGCTTGGGCAAGCCCAAATCACAAAACGTTTGCTTGCTCAAAAGAAAAAAAAAAATTTTTTTTCCTAATTTAACGGTGTGCGTTTCTTTTTCTTTTTTTTTCTGGGGGGGGGGGGGGGGGGGAGGGCCCATACAAAAATGTCCTATGGTCGGCTATAGAAAATTCTTTTTGTATGGTCGGCTTTAGCTATTTGGCCCAATTGCTAATTTAGCTAAGCATCAAGGAGAATACAGGGAATGGTGTTCCACGCGCCGCACGTGCCGGCGTCTGCAGCAGCAACTGTTCTAAAGCACAAGCCTAAAACAAATGGCATCTTGCACGCGCGTTCGTCAACGCTTTATTTTGGTTATTTACTTCGAATCATTTATACGGGGAAGGCGTGCGCGTGCGGCGCTTGTGGCGGTGCGAGCGTAGAGCTTTTGTTGACGCACATGAAAAATCCACGGAAGCCTAGCCATAAACAGCTTCGCTGTAAAAAGGCACAGGAAGAGGCACATAAACAGCTTCGCTACATGCATGGAGAACACGGACGCCAACTACTGCTCAATATAACCTCCTTGTTCACCAGTGTCGTCTTGAGATTAACCAGGTATAGATACACCGAGTTGTTCGGCACATCTGTCTGTGTCCACGCGTCAGCTCACGAGAAAGAAAAAAAAGTTCCGGCGATCGCGGGTCGGAACCGCGTCCGGCGGAAACAAATTGCCACAACCGCGCCAAACGCGACCCGAGCCAGCGGAGCGGACCCGAAGCAGAATTCCAGGGCATCCGTTTACCAAAAGATGCCCGCATCCCCCACGCATATCCCGCGACACACACACACAAAAAAAAAGCTAATAAAAGTTCCAAGAAAATATCGAGGAAGAGTATAAAAAGATATAGCGGCACGAAGCTGAATTTCGATAGGCAATTTTGCGGGGGAAGGACTCGACCCGTAGCATTCTTCCGTGCATTCGGCCGTCCGTCAAACCGGACCCCAAAAATGCATTCCGGGCATGCACGACCAGAGGAGCAGCAACGGGGCTGCCCCGTAATAAACGGCCGGTGACTGGGAGACAAAGGAAGCAGCCATGGAAAGAATGGAGTGTCAGCCGGAGAAGAGCGCCAGCGACCCAGAGACGGAGATCCCGGGGGCCAACGAAGTCTCCCTCTCGCGAAAGCGGCAACAGCGACAAAAAAAAAAAAAAAAAGTGCCAAGGCGATTGCGCTCTGTACTCCATCCCGTTCCTAAGCTGATAGTGGGGTGGGAGCTACGCGCTCGGCCGACCAATCAGCCGTCTTCCTTTCATCGCTTGACCCCGCTCCCTCCGCCTGGGTATGATCACGTGGTCAAAGTTAGGCGTATCTCTGGTTTTACGAGTGAGTAGCTTCCACCGCGCTATCAACTTGGGAGTGAACGGAGGATGGCTGAGCCTACGTGAGACAAGGGGGGCTCAACGTGAAGTCACGCTATCGAAGAAAACTGTCAAGCGGACTTTGGACGAAGTTCCTCCGCCTTCTAAAAGGCGTCAGAGGCGACGCGGCGGAAGTTGCTTCCGATCTATACGGAAAACCGCGGAAATTGAGCTCGCCTGATCCCCCAAAAGAAATCGCAGCTATAAAACTACCCCCCCCCCCTCCCCCCAACCCCATAAAAAAATAAATAAAAACCTTGAGGCGATGGTGGCAAGTTAGGCATTTGGAAAGGTTTTTAATCATTTGTTTCTTCTCTTCTTTGCCTTTAGTTGAGTTGCTGGGGGGAAAACATGCCGTCAAGAGCCGCTTTATTGGATTTCTTGTAGCACCTCGCATTAAGGCACGCGTATAAAGTATGTAAAAGAAGTAGCGATGTGGGAATAGGGGTTGGAATCATTTAAAGTAACTGGATCCTGGGAAAGTAGCGCCAAGCTCCCCGTATGGTCGCCATTTTGGTTAACGGAATGAGCAGTTTCTCATTGACCTCTCCATTCTTGGTGAGCCGATGCACAATCCCGGTGACAGGTTGCTTCATGAAAACATTTCTTGAATATAAAGGTTTTGTCGCATTAAAAGTAGGGTTTGGGCTACTTTGTCTATACTAATTAACAGGTTAAAAAATCGCGAACAAAACGACGACAAAAAAGACACGAGAAACAAGCATTAAAAAGCCCGATCAAACCCAACCAAAAAAAAGTGACTTCTTTGTCTTCGTTTCGTTCATGCTTTTTAAAACTTGTAATGAGATTTTGTCATAGACAGCGGCGAAAGAATCTCACATCTTCGCGCCGTAACCACACGCGGCGTCGGTGCTTGGCGGCAATGAAAATTTTTTTTCCTGTCTTAGAATAAGCAAAACCACAATACCATTCTAAGAGATCTGTAGGGAAGCATGATTGATAAGTTGATTACATATACAGCACCCAATACGCTTATATTGGCGAGGAATCGCTTTCACTACGATGATGCTCCGGAGAGATCTTGACGGGGACTGGTTCAAAACGCCCCTTCCAAGTTTTCAAAGATTTGAATGAACCGGAATGGCGATTGCCATGATAACTGAGACCGATCAGTTAATCATATTTCGAGGTTTGGTCGTCTGTATGTTATGGCGAATTCCACTGGTCGTTTTAGGAGCTCGCCGGGATCAGTAGACCAGATCCGAGACGGGAGCACGCGAACCGAATGGAGTCGTCCCCTGTGGAACATGTTCCCCGTGGAACATGACCACCCCTCAGGGGTCGGCGTATGCCTTTCCGTCATTCCCCTTCCCGGGAATCCCCTTCTCGCGGTCCCGGATCTCGAAGTACAAATTTGTTCTCAATCGCGCTGCTAACAAAACGTGTTCAACGCACGAGCGAAGTTGATCGGGATGTGAAAGAGGCGTGTCGATAAGCGATGTGCATCAGCGTAGCCCACTTGCCTCTTCATCGGAATACTCGTGAACGGTGTTCAACTACGTCTCGATTTTCGGCCCCTTCCGCGGAGGTGCGAAAAGGCAGGAGAATTCATGCGGGACATACGAGCAATCCTCGTCGTCGCTGCTACTCGAGCCTGCCTCCAGTATGACGACAAACTGTCATCAAGCTGCTCGAGCAACTTGACGACAAACTGTCACCAAGTAGCAGCAGCAGTAAAGCGGGCGGCACTTCGCGAGCGGCCATTGCGAATTCTTTCGAGGCGAGATGCCCGGCGAGAGAGGAAGTCACGTGTGCGCGCCGAGGGCTGGCCAGTCTGGTTTCCGGTTGAATCCGCCAAAGCCGGCGGAGCGGATTTTCTCGTATTCGGACCGGAGATCTGGAGTGGGGGCTGATCTAAAGGCGCATTCACACTGAGCTAAAAAAAATAAAAAAATACGCGCGTTGCGGTCGACGTCAACGCCGGCGTCGAAAGAGACGAAGCAGACACACAGGGCCACCCGACGTCGGCGTCTTCTCAGGGAACCTCGCGTTTGTCGGGAGCACGGAATTTTTTTATTCGTCTGCTTCGTCCGATTGTTGGTGTCTTGCCTTCGGGATTGCGTACCCGCTCGGAGACAACCGTCTTCACTGAACGGAAAACGGGGATGATTTTTGTACGTTTACACTCCGGTTACATGCAGCGTATGCGAAAGGCACGGACTCGAGCGCGCAGCTTCAGAAGGTGCTCTTTTGCCGCGTTTTTCTGCAAACAAAGCACGGTGCTACGCCGGCGCGTCCGTACCTTTAAAGGGGCACTGACACCCCAAAGATCGTATTTTTTTTTATTGTCTAAAACGACGCAAGTTGTAGTCATAGAAACGCAAAAAAAAAAACCGCATCGCGAAAAAAAATTTTCCCGCGCGCGCGCGCGCCTTTTCATTTTTGGCGTTTAAATCTCCCGCCGCTACCTCCTTGCTTCTTTTGATCGGTGACGTCAAAAATCAGGAAATTTAGAAGCTTTGTAGGCGACATTTCTATAACATTTATTAACGGCAATCGTAAAACATGTTTTTTAACGCAATTGCGAACGCACCACGGCCCCTCTTTTTGAAATACCAAAAATCAGAGTTCGTTGAGATGTCCCTTCCTAGATTTGTGTCCTCAGAAAACTTGGCGGCGCTCGAGCAGATCGGCGAGTAGGGAAGAAACCGGTTTCAGCGCCGGCTCCCTTCTATCGCGCCAGCTCGCCTCCTCCTATCGGGTCAGCGGAGGTCCGAGAGAATGTCGAGTCGCAGGAGACCGCAAAATTTGACTGACTGCACTGGCGGGGATCGCGCGGGAACTTCAAATTCGGCATTTAGAAATTTTTTTTTTTTTTTAATTCACAAATATTGAATTCCCAAGTTTCGAATTTTGAGGGTAATGTCCCGGCACCGTTTTCAATCGTTTCGGATAATAAAAAAAAAAAAAAATATGATTTTGATGTGTCAGAGCCCCTTTAACACTGCACGCACCTTGTGCGATAGTGGTTTCCAAGGATAACTGTTGTATTCCGTAGTGGTGGCGTACATACAAGGAATACACAAAACACATTGGGAGGGATCGCTCCCGCACAGTCGGAGGTCGGAACACACTGTGGAGTTTGGTGGCGGCTTTCGCGCAAACGATGAAGAGTAGTTTCACGGCGCCGTACACGCACATAAAAAACACTGCTCACAGTCAGGTGTTCCAATCGGCTTGCTTCTCTCCACGCTGAAATGCTTCCAGCCACGTTTGGTAACTGCATGAATGAGGAATTCCTCGACCACTGTGCGTTTTCGCCTTCATTGTGGATCGAAAATAAAAACTGCGAAAACATCTCCTAACCGGAAAAGGTCGCACGTCACGTCCTTTCGCTCGCTGATTGGCTCAAGCGCGCGTCGAGGGAAAAATTGGGTCCAGAGGCGTCGTCTCCCTGCGTCGTCCTCCTCGGCGCGCGACTTTCTTTTCCTGACGACGCGCGTTTTTCCGCTGTGTGAATGCGCCTTAAAACGAAGAGTGGAACACGTTCGTCTCGAACTCGATCGCCTAAAGAAATAGGCGTGCTCCAGAAAAGTCGATCCCGGCGCGCTCCAAAACGACCAGTGGAATTCGCCATTCGTATCTGTTTGTGTCCGGCTAGCAGAAAAAGAAAGCAATGGCGCTACTTTCCCAGCATCCAGTGACTTTCGCTTCGGTTGCCGCGAATGCAAGCGACACAAATATGTGAAGAACCAGCCTCTACCTGCACCAGCCTGCACCTGTGCAGAAAAGTGTATAGAACGTTAGAAAAAAGTGCAGGGCATTCTATTTCCGGTTGTGTTTTTATATAAGCTGCCCTCGTAAATCGAATACTGCGCTGTGCACCGAGTGCCCCTGGTGCAGGAGGTGCAGGTAGATCGAGCGCAGCAAATATATAACCATTCCGCCTTACGCAAGCAAGCGCTGAGCGCAAAAAGCAGAAACGCATTACTTACGTTTTTTTTTGCAGACAGTTCGAACGAAGCGTGAGTTAGTGTATCGAAAGCGCACTGTAGCGGCAGTCTCGAGGCAGTAGAGAGATTTAGGGAACCGTTTCTGCACATCCGATACGGTACGGTGGACCCACCGGCACTAACTACGCATGTGGGAGTCTTCTGTGGTAGCGCATGTGCAGTTCCTGCCGGGGAACATACCGTACTTTATCGAACGCGCAAAAACGGTTCCCTAAAAGTCTCTTATGCTTTTCCTGGCTTTCGACAAACAGTGTTGGATTAAAACGATAACTCGCCTTTAAGGAAACCTTTTGTTCCAGTCGGCTCTCCTTAATGCCTACAAACATGTGCCGGCGCTTGCACAAAACCAAAGCGGAAGGAGCAAAGCACGTTCGCGTCGAGGTATACAAACACATTTTCCAGCCGTCACCTCGCCCACCTCAAGAAGCAGAGTGCCGTCACAAGCGAGCCTCCTGTATCCACTTTCTACGAAACCTCATCTCGGTGTCAGCCTTCTTTCTTTTTCTTCGCTCGTTTAATACGTTTATTGGTACGTTTACTTCGCCTCCGGAAGGCTGGCAGCGATGAACCGCACACACCTCGGCGGATGCGCGTGACAAGAGAAAACGTTGACGCGCCTTTTATTAAAAACGGGGGGTCATCCGCTCTCAGGGGGCGCGATCCTCACGACCCCTCAACCTCTTCCTTCTTTCCTCTCCATCCTCCACCTGCGCTCGAGGCTTACGTGACACGTCTCCGCGAAAAAAAAAGAAGCGACTAGAGAGCCTAGATTTGAGAGAGGACGCAACTCGTAGCATGGAGTGTGGTCCCACCGGAACGACAAGAAAGAAGCCCGTCGGCGCAAGCAGACAGAACGAGGCACCAAGAGCGTCAAGCTTCGGCGACCGAGCGGCCCGGCGGCTGCATCGAGCAACGCCCACTACAGAGCTGGATGGATGGATGGATGGATGGGGCTGAACCCTTTGAATCGGGCGGCGGCTTGCGCCACCTAGCCAGTATTTTTTTTTAAGCTATTTAATTTACGAGTTACAAATCTAGATATTTAGTCTTAAAAGCTACGGTCCGTACGACGGAGGCGCCTCTATGCAACCGGGTGCACACACCTTCCGCAGAAAGGGTCGCCCAGTAAGGAATAGGAAAATATTCACCCTTCCCTTGACCTATGCCACCAGTCAGATAATCTCTTCTTGGTTATCTCCACCTTCCCCATGTCTATTTTCCCCTCACTATCCCTAAATCCCAGTGCGGTTGTTATATTAATAGGCTCTTCAGCCACTACAGGGTGAAGCTCCTTACAGTAAAGTACCAAATGTTCAGCCGTCTCCTCCTCCTCTCCGCAAGCTCCACACACGGTGTCTACCTCCTGATATCTAGCTCTATATGTCTTAGTCCGCAACACTCCCGTTCTGGCTTCAAATAGCAGGGAACTCCCCCTTGAATTATCATAGAGACTCTCTTTATCGATATCTGTTTTACACAACCTGTACATCTCCAATGCTGATTTTGTTTGCATACCGGCTTCCCATATACCTCTCTGTTTCCGTAACCTTCTTTTTAACTGTTATTTCCTGACCCACCTCCCCACTGTTACCCACAATTTAGATCTGAGTTTTTTTGTTCGCTTTCTCCATTTTGTGTCAATACCCTTCATGTACAGATAGCTAAACACTCTTCGTGCCCACCGTCCCTCATCCATTTGTCTCAGTCTATCCTCAAATTCTATTTTGCTGCTTGCTTCCCTTCCTTCGAAAGACGACCACCCCATGTCGCCCTGTACCCCCTGACTTGGTGTCTTCCCATGCGCTCCGAGAGTCAGCCTACCCACCCCTCGTTGTTTTATTTCTAGCCTTGCCTGAATGTCAGGTTTCATACATAGAACTGCATTCGCAAAAGTTAGGCCTGGCACCATAACTCCCTTCCAAATCTCCCTGACCACTTCATACCTGTTATAGTTCAACAATGCCCTGTTTTTCATTACCGCTGCATTTCTATTGCCCTTGCCAGTTGTGTATCTTTCATGTTCACTGAGGTAATCCGTATCTTCCTTGATCCACACGCCTAGATACCTATACTTATCGACCCTCCCAACATTGAATTCTTGTATTTTAAGGACTTCACCCTCGTCATCGTTAAATATCATAATCGCCGACTTGTCACTACTGAACTACAATGCCAATTCATTTCCCTCTGCACCACAGATACTCATTAGTTTTTGTAAATTCGTCCTGTTGTCCGCCATTAGTACTATGTCGTCTACATACATTAATCCCGGTATTGACTGTTCAATCTTCTCGCCATGTCTGTAGTATGAGAGGTCAAAGCCAGCTCCACTCTTTTCTAGTCTCTCCTCAGCATTTCCAAAAGTGCGCGCCCTCTAGTATCGGCTGCAGCAATGATCCGAGTACGCCATTACTCGGGCACGCAGTTGGAGGATCTATTGGACACGAGGATTGCGTCAGCGTACGGCGAGGACTCGGATCTAATCACGCGCTTCGTGCCCCCCCCATGGATGGATGTTAATGGCTACACCCTTTGTAACGGGCGGTAACTTGCGCCACCTAGCCGAAGTAAACAACAAGACAAAAAACATGATTCTTTTCGCTTTTCTAAGACCAGTTTTCTCCCCCTAACTATCACCAGGCGGTGTGGGATATCACCAGGATGACCTTCGGGGGTTCGGCAAAAAAACTGAAAACATCCCCCCCCCGCTTCTTCCCCCCGGCGAGGAAGTCGCCAACTTTCCTTGTCAAACGAAAATGGCGGCCGTCAATGTTGCTCGACTAGGTTTTGAAACGGGTCTATTCAACGATGGACGCCTCCAGCGTCGATTGGTCGCAAGTGATTATGCGCTGTATTTTCGCGTGCCGAGCAAGACCGCGGGCGAAGAGACGCGGACGTTTGCAGACGATCAAAGCGCCCGTCACCTGCTCGCAGCTCGAACAGCAAACGCGGCCCAAGCTCCAAAAAGATATCCGCGTGAAACGCAATATACGAACAAGTTATGGATCTCGAGAGCTAGCCTATTAAGTCCCCTGGTTCTTAAACCAGCAGCCCGATGCTTTCGAATTATTTCAAAATACTGGTTGGTTCGCTCGTCAGCTTCAAGGTGCCACGAAAAGCTATATTCTATTTTTCTCGGAATAATATTGTGTAACTCTAACGTTACTCTTCGACTTGCGCTATGTTCTAAACCATTTTACGTATCATCGCGCTCCAATCATCAGCTAAAAGTTGGAATCTCCCATTGCAGCACATCCACCTTTAATGCCTCTTTCTTGCCTCAGGCGTTGATTGAGTGGAGCCGCCTTGTTATTACTAACTTCTTAAATCATGTTTCGTACTAAGTTTGTATAGCTTTTGTTTTCCTTTTCGTCGTTATTTGTATCATACTGCGCCCCGGCCACTCCTCTCTGTACATTTCGCAATTTTTGTGTTGAATATTTCCTTTTCAATCGTGACTGCATTATTCAGTCTGTAGATTGGGTTTTCCATGAACTGAAAGCTTCTTAAAATGTGTACCTTACGTTTCGAGTTCTGTGTTTTCGGATCAATTCGAAATAAAAAAAAAAAACTCTGAAAAACACCCGCCGGTAAACTCTTGTTGGTCAATTGGGACTTAATCCATGAACTCCGAAATATCACGAGCTCGCCCCCAGGTTCACTTTTATTACGTTAATGTTTTAGAGTGCAGCTCTTGGGCGCCCATTTCCGGCTTGAGCAGCGTCGCCGTCGGCGTAACCGCGCGATGACGATGACAATGAGGATGACTTCATCAGTGACGTTGACGATGACGCTAGATTCCCCGCTAAATTTAGAGGAAAAAATGTTTCCGCTAAATCTAGCGGAAAAATATGTCCCCTCTAAATTTGGTGGAAAAATAGTTTCCGCCAGATTTAGCGGGAAACATTTTGCCGCTAGATCTAGTGGAAAAAATTCCCCGCTAAATTCCCTCCTAATTTACACGCGATGCTCTCACCAAAGATGTGCATTTTCTGTGACTTGCGTTAAGCACACGTCGATCCACACCCATGTTAGTAGAGGGGGACTTTCCACCTTTTCCCCCCAGTACCCTTCCCTCCTCCTCCTCAAGAGCTGCGCTCTAATTCCGCGTTACAGGGGATTGTAAACGTCTTTCATTTTAGAGCACAGCTCTTAGGCGCCCGTTTCCGGCTTCAGCGGCTTCGGCGCCGCGGTCGGCGTTGCCGTCGCCGTCGCCGTTGGCGTAACCGCGCGGTGCATTATGGGACGAGTGACGTCACTGATTACGTCATCGGCATCGGCATTGTCACTGATGACATCATCAGTGACGTCACTGATGACGTCATCGGCATCCGCATCGTCATCGTCATCACCACTGATGACGTCACGGCATCCGCATCGTCATCGTCACTGATGGCGTCATCAGTAACGTCACTGATGACGTCATCGGCATCGTCATTGTCACGTGATCCCCCCCCCCCCCGAATCACGTGACCCCCCCCCCCCCCAAGGTCACTTGAACCAACCCCCCCCCCCCAGTACCCTTCCCTCCTCCTCCTCAAGAGCTGCGCTCTAATACCGCGTTTCAGGGGATTGTAAACGTCTTTCATTTTTTATTGTTTTCTTATTACAGTTTTCTGTGCTGGGCAATGCCGCCAGTGAAATTTTCTTTACTTTTTTGCTCTCCCACCCGCGACACCACAAGTCCGAATATTCTTATCTATAAACCACGTGACCTGGATTGACCCCAGTTGGAACCACTCTTAATCTCGGCACACGAGGAGTGACGAGAGAAACGTATTACTTTCGAGGAGTTCTCATTCCACGCCGTCTCTTCCCCTTTCCCCTTTTTTACCTTTCCCCATTCGAGACGCGTCCGTGCGAAGAAAAACGCGTTGCGCTCGCATCAAAATATATTGTGCTTAAAAAAAGAAAATCGATAACGATTTTCAAACCTCCCTTTTTTTTTTTTTTGAACTCCCGTCTCTCCATTCCCCATTTTTCGGAGCTGTCCCTCGGGATAGAAGGAAGGGGAAAGGAATACCTGCATGCTATTTTTTTATATATATATTTGCCATTCTTCCAGTCGTTGTTTGCTCTGCAATATAGATTTGCCAAAATAGATCCGCAGCTTTTTTTGTTTTGTTAAAAAAAAGAAATATATAAATGCACTTCGTCGTGCCAGCTGCCTGATCCAAAGTAAAGAGGCATTATGACCTACGAAAAATACTCCCCCCCCCCCTTTTCCAACAAAAATCAAAACAAAAAAGAACCCCTTTTTGTTACATATAAAACTTGCTCCCGAATTTAAGTGCTTCAATTCATGTCTGTTTTCTCGTCAAAATTGGGAATAAAATGGGTAGGCGCGCAGTGCTCCCAAAAGGCTAAATAAAACAAAAAGGCCAACGTCCGCCATATTTAAAAAGCGGATTTTGGAAGTAATAAAGCGGCAGAGAAAATAAGACTGAACAACTAAGCCGGCTTCGAAATGCTCGAGCGCAAGCTCAAAACGATACACATAAGACCGCGTCACTGATATCCATAGGGTGTAGATCACGTCCGGGGGAAAATACAATACAGAAGCATGCACGAGCTCGCTGTTATTTATTTATTAAATCATAATATTTTTGTAATGACCGAACGGAATTTTAACGATATTTTAACATACGAGCAGTGCGGCTTGCGGAAATTTTGGTGCGCTCGGTTGCCGAAAAGCTTTTGCGGGTATTTGATGCGGTAATCTAAGAGCAACAACAAAAAACGTAAATGAATCATTTCTGTATTCACCGCAACTTCAGGAAACTTTCATGCTTATCACGTTCATACTTGTTGCTTCTTGACTCAAACCTCGGCGCTCGTATCGGCGAATGCTGCAATACCGATTCTGCACGCAGAAAAAAGTTGAAGAGGCTCGAAATCTAGGTGGAATTAGCCGCATTTGTGCACTTTAAAGGAGCTGTGCAACGATTTTAACGTTGAAAGAAATAGCGTTTTCTACTTTTTACATTGTGCGCCTCGTCACAAAGGACAGAAAACACTCCTCCTTCTTTCGAAATGTTGCGATTCCGCCGCGTAATCGCGAAGCACAAATTAGAATATTCCTCGACCTGCAGCCGCAAGCGGCGGCCATGAGAACCACGCGGCATGACGTCAATGGGGAATCTTGTAGAAAGATAGCAAGTTGTGCGAATACCTGCTCGATAAAAGGTAACTTTTCTATAAATCTTGTCGTTCCAACATAAATATAAATGCGTCAAAAACCTGGTATAATCGACAAAACTTTTATTATACGGAGTTTCAGTGGCGCCCTCTATCCTAGGTCCACAAAACCGTCAGCAGCGGAACAGCCGCCAGAAGCCGGAGGGGGAAGGTGGACAGGGCCGGACCTGTATGGCCGGACCCGGATGAGACTTTTCTCCTTTCACCATATTGTTCGCGCTGCGCCCGCCAGCACGTGGTCACGCGGTCGCGCGCGGATGAGTTCTCGCTGCTCACTGATGGCTCTAAAGAGAGAGCTTCCCGGAACCCCGCGCCTTCCCCATCGACGTCACAGCGCACGTGACTCGGAAGTTAGTGAAGGAGTTGAAAGGCGCCGAAAACCTCAATCTTTGCCAATTTTTAAAATAAAAACTAAGACATGCAGGCAAAAGCGGTTTTTTGTTCTTTACTCAGAAAGGTCGAGACACCAACTCCCAAATTATTTAAGCAAATCACTATAACTGTTGCACAGCTCCTTTAAGAGCGGCATAGAAATTTAGTTCTGGGCAAGGTCGTGTTAAAGGGGCCCTCCACCAGTATTTGAGCGTCTACTTTTTTTTGCGGTTTCTCCACGCTAGTGGTCCCGGAAACCCAGTGGACAACGAAAGAGTTTAAAAATATTAGCGCATCATATTTTAATTTAACAACTCGGAAACACCTCCTCCGACGGTGGCGCCGCGAGGTGCCGAATGCGCGCGCACAACGGCGCTCCCTTTCACTATACGTCACATTCACTGGGTTTCGTGATTGGCGAGAGCCGTCCCAGAAATTTTGAAGCGGAATAAAGTATATCACACGTTAAACGTCATTATTTCTCTAAAGAGTCGTTTTTATAGAGCTAATAAAGTTGCAAATTAAAGTTCAAAAAGGGCGAAAACAACGCCGCGTCGCTCGTCGCTCATGCGCGCCTCCCAGCGGCGGAGTACCTCCTACTCGCCGAGGTGGCTCCGGTGGCGGAGTTGGCAGAGTTGCGGGAGACGAGCCTTCCGCGGCTGTCGAAGCGGACTGCGGCGCTTGCGTGGTGTGTCCTCGTACGGCGCGACGCCCAGCTCCGCACTCCTTTTCAAGAGTTCGGCGCTCAAAATCCGATAAGCCCGGTAAATTCATCGATGATGGCAACCCGATTCCAAAGCTACGATGGTTGCAGCGAGGCCTAATGGCCGACCGGGCCGACGGCGGCCGACGGGCTATCAACCAAACTCGCGTCCAATTGGCCAACCGCTTTGCTCCAATCGCTAAACTGTTTCATTTTACGTCATGAAGCGCAATGTTTTGCTTATTTAAAGTTGTTTTCTGCAATATTTAATTTGCTAATAACTCACAAAATATTGCGAATTTCTGTAATATTTTTTTTCCTCGGTGTTCCTGCTTTCATGGAGCTCCGTTTCAGCGCGAACTTCAAACCAGTCAAAAAATTGTTGGTGGGCCCCTTTAAGCGAGAATTAGACAACACGACAGCCAAGGTTTTACGTCTTTCGAGCGGAATCGACTGCCCTTTGAGCCGGTCGCGTGAGCACACAATCTCTTTTTTGACTATTTTTGTCCTCCGAAAGAGATAGCCGCCTTGATTAGCAAACCTGCCCCGGGCCATTTGCTGATCCCGTTGGGGAAACAATGCACGATAGCGCACGTTAGTTGCACGCTCTGGCCACCGGGAGCAGGACCGCTGGCACGAGGATTTCTGGAACGCTCTCAGAATGTTGACCGTGTCTCGCATTTTGGTAAAGCGCACCGATTCAGTTGTCTCCTGCCTCGTGCCCGACTCACTTGAGTAGCGGACGTGACACAGGAGAGGTGGTGCAGCTCCCATTTCAGACACCAACCGTAGCTCGAGCTTTCGCCGCTGCGTAAGGAGGGCGCGCGCATACGCAGCGACCCGGCGGTGAAACGTATATAGCGGTGAAAGCGGCGCCGCCGCCAGCGCCACATATTTCCCGCGTGGTGAGGTTGTGAAGTAAAAATAACTGAGGTGACCTTGAAAAATTCGTGTACCGCCGCGCAGGTATTTTTTTTTTTTTCTGAATGAGGTTGAAAATACATGAATGGATAATTGTAAGAGATTGATGAAAATGAGAGGTTTAAGGTGCTGAGTACATTTACTGAGCCAGAAAAGGGAACATTGGTGAGCAAATTTGCTGAAACATGAGGCGAAACTGCGAACGTGGGGTGCGCGTTCGGGGCTAGGATCGAAACTCGCACGGAGCCGAAACCGCAGTTTTTACCGTCCACTCCGTTGTGACCACGGCTGTGACCGCGAACGCAATCAAAAGAAAGATTGAGTGCATTCTGAATGTCGTTGTGACGACAACGTCACGTGCGTAGCCCTTACAGTTACGAAGGGACACATATTTCAACTCTAGCGTGCTACAATGAAATACTCGAATACATTCTTACCTAGAAATTGTGATGGAAGGGTATTTGTTAAGCTCATTGCCTCCGCTAGGGGAGTATTTGTGGCTAGTGGTCGGTCACACGAGCTGGCAATCATCGCGCCCAAGGTCACTGAAACAATTTTGGCCAATGACGTGCCCTTATTTCCGCCCTATTCTTACCAATCAATGACCAAACTCTCTACATATACGACTCTGCAGACCTCTTCTCGATATAAGATTAATTTGGTGCTTCTTCAAAAAGTTAGGTGAACCCAAAAATGAACACCGGAAAAACCCGGCAAATGTGTTTGGAAAACAGTACATGCCCACTGCGGACTCCTTTCATCGTCCGCTCAGAAAAAAAAAAAAAAAAAAAAAAAAAACGCGGTGCACACAACAGAGAGTAGATGGCGCATTCTTTTTTTTTTTTTTTTGCGACAGTTTTGAGTGGGAAGTTTTAAAATTAATCGGATTACTTCCGAGTTTATATTTTTATCTACCGTATTTTCCGGACTATAGTCCGCGGACTATACATGTTTAAAAGTTGAAAATTCAGGCTATGCGGACTATCTACGCGTGCGGACTATACAGGAATTTTGTTTTTCAATATCGTTGATTATGACGAGACGAGACGGATTTTGTGAATAAAAGAGTATGTAAGTTATGATTTATGTATAATACAAGCTTCTTTGTGAGCTACGAAAGCAGTCATATGTCAAGGTGTGCCGCGTATGAGAAGATTTTCGTGTCAACTAAGCACCAGGTGCGGACTATGCACCGAGTGCGGACTATGCACCGGGTGCGGACTATCTAAGCAAAATCTTTTATTTTTGACCTTGAAGTTGCCCCTGCGGACTATACACCGGGTGCGGACTATAGTCCGGAAAATACGGTATATTTTTTGTAAGCCGGCGAACACGCTTAAGTGGTCCAACCTAATTTTTTTTTTTTTTTTGTTATCAATGTACCTGCTTCGGTTTGATTTTGTGGACGCAAAGTTGGAAGTAACGTAAAAAAAGCGTACGGTTTGGTTAATAGAAAAAAGCAGAGCACGTGTACAAAACTGCACGTCTCCTTTTTCTCAAGTTCGTGCGAGCTCGAAAGAAGCAACCCCGGGACGCAGACACTCGTTTCTGTCATAAAGAGTGTATACAACAGCGATGTCGTCCCCGCGGGTAAACAGAAAACGAAAACGCTATAGCCCTATTGCGTTTATTCACACAGCCCGGACACTTGAGGCTCACCCGTTTCGTCGGAGCCTCTTCGAAACTTCCCCCAGGAATTCACTGCGAGCCCCTTCGAAAGGACGCACCATTTCGTATTCACCTCCGAAAGGAACCGACATTTCCAATTCAGCGGAAGTTTCGACGTACTTTCTCCGAAGTGGCTCTCCCACTTTATTTTCCCTGCTCGAGTGCGTGTTTTGAAGTGGTTTTTATTCCCGCATGAAAAAGGACATGCCCGAAAACAAATATTTCCATGGAAGTTGGTGGCCAAAACATGCGCGAACATAAGAAATGTAGCCTCCAACGCGAGCTGCTACGGAATACTCCTGAATAAGTCATGCTCTCCAACTCCTTGTTCAGAAAGGTATTTTATCCGTACTGCACCTTTTATTCGCGGGTTTTTTGCGTACAGATGGATACGCGCTCAAAGCCCCCCAAACAAAACTAACACACATCGGTGAAAGAAAAAGCAACGACTCTCAATGCATTTAAAATATACGTATAGTTATCGGAAGGACTGGTTCCACTCGGAGCTGCTGGGTGGTTATTTGTAATGCGTTAGTGCTCAGGTCATAAAATTAATAGAAGCACAGTCCGATCGCCTGGTGGACGATGACTAGCCGTGCGTCCTGTTTACTAAACCGGAACAACTGTAGAAATGCTATTCTTCTTATCTACTAATAAAACAAATGAAAAAATATGGCCTGCACTATAGACTCGGTCTCAAAGACACTGGCAATAAAGATGGAACAAAATGTTGCTTTGCTATCGCTTCTTGTACTGTTTAATCCGTTATACTTTTAATTTCAATCGTGTCAACTCTCGCAAATTCGATATGCCAGTTAGCTTACAAAAATTCTGCTTTGTTTATTCGCGAATACGTGAATCACATTATTTATACGACGTCAACAGCGCTGTTGTAACTCAGTAGACGCCTATAGATTTAAAACTTGACGTACATTTATACATGTCAAAACTAAATGATTATGTGTAATTCTTAGCGCTCCAGGAGTATTCAAATTGTTGCTCGTATTTTAAAAGCTGCTAGAAACTGGCCATTTTCAGCGGTGCCTTCGCGCGGTGTTGTATAGTCGTGAGAAATTCACTGCGTGTCAGGAAACGTTGAGCATCGGAGAAGCGATCCCGAATTTATGATGATGATATATGCCATAAACAACATAGCCTCTTTTGGGCGTAAAGGAAATTCTAACATTTTCATGCTTTGCGAAAATATTTCTCGAGAATTTAGGCTTCGAGTAATCCTAGGGGAGGTCAGCACAATCCATCTGACGCCACCTGATCACGCCCCGCAAAGCAGCCGTGATACTTTAGGCTACAGTTGTGGAACGCAAGGGAGGGTTCCTGTATATGTAAAATGCGCTTTCTACACATGTCACATTTTGGTCTTTTATCGACCGATGCAAAAGTTTTAACGCCGACTGGTGTCTTCATTAATATCGAAATTCCAGTAACTCCCCCACGCTCTTCCACGAAGAAAATAAACATTCTAGGGTGTTTCCACGTCAGATCTTACAATGATGGTCCGGATCCAGTATTTTATATTTATGTAAAAACATAATATACGCGAAAATCATATTCTTGGGCGGAGCATGCAGCTATATATGAGCGCCATAGCTAATTTTCTACCGGAAATATAAAATTTCGAAGCTCGATTCGTGGAAAGTACCAAGGTCTCACAATGGTACTTTGCACTGCCGTCGATTTCACACCAAGGCCTGTTGCAGACAGCACGCGAAGCATGTATAGGCTTCGATTCGGTGGCGCTAGCCCATCATCTGTGCAAACTGGTTGTGTAAAAGCCCAATTTGATTATATAGCAGTTCTCACTAGGCTGCTTTTAAGTTCTGCCACAGATTCTAACATTTGCACACACACACAAATAAAATAGCTACCTTAAAATCGGTTGCATTAAATTTAATTTAATTTATTGATCCATACATTTCACGGACGAAAAATTTTCCCACATCTTGTTTAACGTAGTTGCTGAAAATATCAATATTTGAAAGCAATTATTACATATATTAACTACAAAAATATTGGGATAACAGTCGCTTTGAATTGTACATAGCAGTCTGAATGCGGTAATTAATCAGCTGTTTAAGAGTTTGTTTAATCTAGAAAAATTAGCTTCGTTTATGCAATAATAACAGTACAATAATATATGAGCACACATATCTTTATATATTCGTAAATTAAATTGAAATTTTCCTATTTTGATATACTTTGCGTCATTTTATTGGATGTAATTTGTATGTAAATATTTCGTGAATGTCCCTAAAACATGTTAACTTGACGTGTTTAGTAGCTTTTCTTTGCAAAGTAATTTTTCACTGTAATTTGTATACTCTGTACACAGGTTTTATAGCTTTAATACATTAAGTATACATTTTTATTACGAGCATGCTAAGGTGTGAAATTGACGGCTGTGCAAGGTACCATAGTGAAACCTTGGCAATCCTCATGCATCGAGTTTTAAAATTTAATATCTCCGGAAGAAACTTAGATAAAACGTTCAAAAATTAGCTGAATATTTAAAAAAAAATTAAAATCACATTCACATTTATTTTACAAATTTCACATACATTTTTTACACAAATATAAAAAAAAAACAATATGGCGCGGACCATCATTGTACAATCTGACTTAGAAGCACACTATAGTAGAATGGTCTCTCTAAATGTTTTTTTTTTGTGAGAACCCACTGGTTTACCAAATTAAATAATGTAAGTTTACCCAAATTTTTCCCTAGACACATTAAAGAAATAGGCTTTGTCTATCCTAAACGAAGAAGACAGAACTACGAAAATGTTTGAGCCGTTAAAACAGAACTGAAGCACGAAAGAAGTTTCTATTTGCTCCCAATAAATAATTGCGAAATTAATATCAGGAGAAATGCTGAAACGAAACTGCATATACCTTGTGAAAGGAAATATATGAATAAAAATAATAAGGATCAGCAAAAAAAAAAAAGGTCACAAGAAGGCATTTTCGCCTTGAGGCTGTTTTTCCCACCGTGGTTAGAATTAAGTTCTACAAAAACCCTCATGGCGACAATGCTTCTTCTATGACGAATTAACGTGAAAAAGAGCAGATTCAAGAAACCAGTACTTGCGCGGGAGCGACCAAATCCAACCGGCATTCAAAAGGATTCGCCCTCGGCCAATTGCCTCATTCCATTTTTCTCCGCGCCAGTTTTCTTTTTTTTTTTTTCTTCTGGCCTTTATTGGCTACGTGACCTCACATTTCCGTCGTATATATATAGTCCCATTTTCACGGCCGAATAAGTCTTTTAACTACGCTTTCGGGCTCGCGCTTGCTGTTGTGTCGGACTTGAACCAGCTCAGAATCAACTTGATCCCGCTCTTATTAACGACAGAAAAAAAATAAAATCAGAACAAAATCCTTTTTTTTTTTCGCTAAGCCCCTTAAGAAGTGCGACGAACTGTCCACATTATACACCCGTCGTGGAATGTTTCTTAGTAAAGCTCCAGAGGACAATAAAGAAAGCAAAATAATAGAAATACACACACACACGAAGCTTTCGGCAGATTGGAGCTTTCTCCGATGCCGACTCACACACGATGAGCAATTTTTTTTTTGTATCTCCAGTTTCTTACGGCAGGCTCCTTGTGTTTGTTTTGCTTTCTTCTTTGTTCACCCATCGATTACTCGGTGTCCCATTTTCCTGCGGTCATATCTCGAATGACCTTCTTGGGACGTGATGACGTGCTTTATGGTTTTTTCTTTTTTTTGGTAAGGATTATCCGACTGCGTCCACAGTCGTCCTCAATTTCATCCAGCCGCTGCTTGAAATCGGACCGAGGGATTAAGGAAAATAAAAACGTGGCAGAATCGGCGGCAGACAAAAACAGCAGGGACAAAAATCAGGTCTCCGGTTCTCGGTGCTGAAAGAACCGGCGGCGCAAATAATAAAGACGCAAAAGCAAAGCTGCCCAAAATAAAGTAGAACGACGCTATTATAAACTTCCACGCGCCGAGAAAGGGAAGGAGAGGAGGACACGCAAGTGCGCGCATGGCGTCAGAGCGTGGAGCTCTGATTGAAATGATTCGTGGGTAGTCGCGAAGCTAGGTGTCTTTGTCTCCACTCAAAGCTCGAGGACGTTCGAACTTTGAGCGCTCGTGGCATAAGATATATGTTTCTCCTAACTGTTTCACGTAGGTGTGAGTTCGAACTGAGCACACCCTTTCTCTATTCCCTGTTCAAACGTGAACTGTGAACACTGACGTCCGGTATTCGCGTTTGAACGGTGATCAGGGACAGTGTGTGTTCAGTTCGAACACCCACCTTCGTGAAACAGTCGGGAGGAAACACATCTTAAGCCACGGACACTTCTCGAAATGTTGACGCTTCAACTCTGCGCCAACGTCGAGGTGTCCCATGGTGCCGCGCGTAAATGAGCGAGTCTCTAACGACACTCACTGCGAACGAGCCATTAGGCCCGGAATCATCGCGGGGCAAGAGCGCATCGATTTATCGGCGAGCAGAGTCGGGACAAGGCGCGGAAGAAAAGTTCGAACCGGGCTCAGAAAAACCCGGCGCCCCAATCTCTCTTTCCGCCAAAAACAGCCAGGCACTCGACGCCAGAACAGCGGTAGCTACAAACGAGCGGAAGCCACGGAGCCGAAGGCCATAAAGGAGAGACGATTGCGACGGCGCGAAGCAGTCCGTTTCTGCCTTCCTGGCAGCAGCGGCTATACTTTGTTGCTGACAGCGCGGTAGGAAGCTGCGAGCTCAAGGAAGGATCGGTTAGAGGCACTGTCTTAGCTACGGCCGCATGGCACACTGCTGATGCATCATTCAAAAGGCATGGTGGTCATACTCTCTGCAGACATGTTCAAAGCATGTATAAAGCAAACGTGTTTCAAAAGTGCCTGAGGCGTGTCCGCAGACAATCCTCTCGTCATGTCTACAGCGAATAGCGTGTCTTTTGTTTGCTGTATGAGCAGAGTGTCTGCGGCTTCACGGCATCGGCACTACATCCCCCGATTTTCTTGGGGGCGCAGCCATTTTGGTGTCTGGCGCAGAGCGGGCGCTATAGACCCGTAGCTCTAGTTTTGGGCAGCGCCTCTGGCGAGCGAAATCGGATATTTTTAGGTCGCGTTTCTGTTGTGCGTCACGTTGCATCTTTTTAAACGTTCTGTGAGTGCCGGTGGACACGCGCTGAGGGACCCTGACAGACGCTGGAGATTACGTCCGTGGATCGCGCATAATGGAACGCCAGGACGCCGTTTCACGTCAATGATGGTCGAGGCTCGCGGACGCCTCAGCGTCCCCTGCCCGAAAGAAACAGACCTATCTGCAATTGCTACGACTCAAAATGTGGCTTTTTAAGTTTATGATGCGGCGCCAGGAAGCGCGGGCGATATCCGCTTTGCTCTTTCGCGCACTCTTTTATCATTACTGGAGAACAAAAAAAAAAAAAAATGATTCAGACAGCTGGCAAGTGATTGTAGCACCAAGATGGCTGGAGTGTCATTACTCTCAAGCGTAGCTTATTCGGTGGTTCTATACAACGATTCAACTCTCTGGCGTCACGCCGCTGGGGTGGCGCCACTGTCGGTACTGCGCATGCGTAGACGTTTCACCTCACGCGAATCAGGTTTCTGCGCACGCGAAGTGCCCCCACCTGGTGTGGGTAAAGCGTTGGCTTGTTTATAAACAGCGTGTAGGTCTATAAGGACCAGTCGTGAGTCTATCTTTCGTCGCGTGGTCACGTTCCCATTGCCGTACCCAGGCACCGATAGCGCGGTCACGTGACGAAATGGAGGTGCGTGATTGGTTCGGTTAGCGCGTAGCCCTCGCCGCGCTGTCAGGCTAGACGCGAAACGAAGCATGGTCGGGGCACCGCCCGAGCTCACGGGACGAACGATGTAACGGCCAAGAAGCAGCTCGGCGCGCCATCGATTTATCGAAGAACCGCCCGTTTTCTTCCGATTGTCGCAGCATGCCGAGAGAGAGAGAGACGGCGCAGATTTCCCGGCTCCACTTCGTTGTCGTCGTGTAACGCATTTTTACGTGTCTGTTCGCTAGAGGGCCCATCATCGAGACAAAAGGTGGCCTTCGAGGAGACGTGGCGACATCGCGGTGCCTCCATTGTCAAACTCGGCGCCACTGGAATATATGGGGAAACCATCGGGCGTGTTCGATGCCGCATTCAAGTAGATATCACCTAGAAGCAAAGGCCTTTTTCTCCAAACGTCATCACTAATTTATCCACGCAGCGCCGTCTAGCCCGCGTCAGCGTCCCCGCGTCCTGCAGCGTCTCAATACGAGCGCGACGCTAGCATCGGCTTAGCTAAGACGAACGCGTCTGCCGCTTTACATACACTCTCGTACACATAATAGCAAAAAAAAAATGACGTTTGTGTTTATACGGTGTAAAGTCGATCTGCCTTTCTGAAGCGGCGACACTGCTTTACGCTGTGGATGAGCAATTTAACCAGTGCGGCACCACTCCTAGCCTGGGGTCTTTAACGTGCACCACGCAGTAGTGATACACGACCACACGCCGGTACCATGCCCATCCAGGTCGAAACGGGCAGGGTTGGGTATTGAACCCAGGATCTCCGGTTTCTTCAGCGCGAACTTTCACTCCACGTGCTCCGAGCTGCGGTGTGCCGACACGACTCGCGTCAAGCTTCAGCGTATTTGCCGCTTGGTCCAGAATCTACTTACGATGAGGTCATACGCAGGCATTGTCTTTTATTGTTGTTGGTTGTAAATGAAGATGGTACTTGGAAGAAAGTTGTATCGACATTCCTCCAAAGCTGCCTGTCATCAATCGAGATAACTAGTCCAATCGTTCTCAGAAAAGCGAAAGAACTGGTAAGCCGTTTAAAGTATTTCCACCAGAAACAAATGCGTTCCCATGTCACTTGACATTAGTCTTATATTAATATTTCCGTCAACCATCACTACTCTCAAGGTTAAGAGACTTGTTAAAGGCAAATTTGGTTCGATTCCAGTTGCACTCCGGGATAGACGTGGGAAGTTTTTTGAACCTAGCAGTACTGTACCTGAAATGCACAGCGGTCCAATTTAAGGGGCGCAAGTTTGCTCAATAGAAAGGAGTCTGCATCGGTTCTTCCCTGACACCGGCGTTGCCCAAGGTACATTTTGCTCCGTTGGACGTGACTTGGGAACAAGCGGTAGAATCGTTCCCAGAAGGGTCGGTTTTGATTAGCAGATATGTGGATGACATTTTGATATGTTTGGTTGATATGGTTGTGAAAGACTCTCCACAGAAGATCAAAGAGGCCACAGTACAGGCAGCGTCTGAATTGACTTTTAGTAGTGAAGAGCCTGATGAAGGTGCGCTGCAGTATTTGGATGTAACCGGTCTCGTTTCTCTTGATCGTACTCGGTCGCACGAGAGTGTGAACGGCGCTTAAAGGCCCGTTCACACACTTGCAACCGAGTACGACCGAGAGAGACAAGACCGTTTTTTAAGCCTCTTGCGACGGCGGAGGACCAGATCCGCTGCTGTGGAGCAGGTCCTAAGCCGTCGCAAGAGGCTTAAAAACCGGTCTCGTCTCAGCCGGTCCTACTCGGTTGCAAGTGCGTAAGCGAGATTTGAGGTTGAACACGCTAGACGGGTCGTGCTGGGAATATGGCCAGCTCGCGGAAAAACTCTCGCTGCCATACAAAAGTTGTCATTCGAAATGGGTCAAACGAGGTGTAGTGATGTCTTTGCTTGACAACGCTCTTAAACAACTTGTCAGCACAAAGTACAGGAAGCTGTTAGGAGACAATTGGTACACGTAAAGGAGGCGGGGTATAAGAGTAACATTGGGGGGGGGGGGGGGGGGGGGGGTCGCGAGAAAGTGCTTGGAATGATCTGAAGGAGTTGTGAGGAAAGAAAGGGAGAAACCAGACGGGGTAATGACCGTACCATGTTTCCGTACTTTTTCACACAACTTGTTGGCGGTGGCCGGGAGGTTCAAAATTAGGCTGGTGAAGCACGGGGTTGTCGAAAACGGCACTGGGAAGCCGCCTTTGATTGCCAGGTTGGAGTAGTATATGATATCCCAATAGGAAACCAGCCCATTCGTCACAATCCCACTCGTCACAGGAAAACTAGTCGCACCGACCATCTCGTACAAGATCCTTTCGTCACAGGAATACTCGTCAAGGGGGGCGATTCGTCACCGGAACACTGGTTGGAAGGTCAACACCGTATCAGAGAGAATACGTTTGACCTTGTTTTACAGAAATGGACTAGGGTCCAGTGTCCTCGTGTGGCAAACGTTTTCTTTTTTTCCAGATCCCCTGTTGACACAAAGGGAAAGGGTCTTGTACCCGCGTGTAACAAACGAAGCCCGACCTGCGCTTCTTTAGAACTGGGACAGCCATGCTTAGACTAATCATACTTTGTCTATCAAAACAAATTCGAACCCAAACTTTTACCAGTTCCACCGAGAAGAGAACTGGCCCGTGAACGCGGGCTATAAAAAAGCTGCACTCTGTACAAATTTCCCGTCTTTCCTAGGGACACGGAGAGCATGGAAGTAACGAAAACTCAGCGTGGGGCTCCGTTGCTACTCTACGAGGGGTTTTCCTATACCGTTAGCAGAAGATGCGGTGCTGGCATTTACTGGATATGTTGGGATCGTACTATCTGCAAGGCAAAGATAACTACTGACGAGTTCATTCGTGTTTTAGTGGCCGTAACTGGTACTCACACTCATGCTGGGGATCTAACCGAGACCAACATACTGAAAGTCCGTCGGAGCATGAAGAGAAAAGCAGGTAAAATGTTTTGTATTTTGGGAAGTAGCAGTGTAGTCTCTAAACTGTTTTGTTGTGCTCTGTTTTATTGCAGAGAATGAAAGCGACCCATGACATCGGATCCTGCTTGATGACGCCGCTACTATCGGTGAGCAAACGGCTTCCCAGATGCCTTTGCCAAGCATGCTGAAACCGTACCATTCGAAAGCAAAGACAAGCACGCCTAAGTCCATACGTTCTCCCAAAACTGCAAGGAGACATAATTCTACCAGACGAGTACAACGTAATTCAAGTCTTTGTACCGAAAATTTCTATTGAACTGCCCAGTTCATCAATTTAGAGCAATACGTTTTATATCTTTTCCAGGTGTCCGGGCTACACGACGAGCCCTCTCTTGCTTATGACAGCGGTTCTGGAGACAAGGACCGTCTCCTGGTTTTCGCGCACCGAAATATTTTGAGCGCCTTTCTACTACGAGGGCATGGTTCATGGACGGGATTTTCAAGGTGACGTCATCGCCATTCTACCAGGTGTAGACGGTGCACGCGCTGTAACCCGGTGCTGTGATCCCGCTTTTGTACGCCTTGCTTCCGAACAAGGAGGAAACCTATCGGCGGTAGGCTTCATTGTGCATATTGCATGGTTCGGGTTTTCGTATGTCGCAAACTACAGCATAACTTTCATATCGTTTTCAGATTTTTTTCGGTGCTCTCCGGCTGCATGTCAACTGTGGAAGGCGAAGTCATCTACTGCGAGTTCGAAGCGGCCGTAATCGCAGCGTGTCGCAGGCTCTCAAGCGAGGGTTCAAGAATGTTTCTTTCATCTGTGCCAATTGGTGTACCGGAAGCTGTGAAAATTGGGCATGCAAGCGCGTTACTGCCAAAACAAAGATTTTGCTGTTGTGGTAATTGCGTCCTATTTTCTAAGCTTGAAAGTAAGTCATAATCATATTGATACTCTAATACTTTATTCGGCTTATACCATGTCATGAAGCCTCCCAGAAAAATTCGTTCCTCTTTTGGAACGTCATATGATGTAGCATATTTTCACAAATTCATAGTATTACCAAACCCGATCAAACTTTAAACGCCGAATTTTTCATTCGTTTATTAGCTCTTCTACGCGTTCTCATTACTTATTTCATTTAATCAGTACGGTTCGTTCATCTGATCTGAATATTTGAATTATTTTAAGCATAAATATGGTGTATAAGCAACCAGTTGTGTCGCTGCATCTTTTCTTCACGTGCCAAATAAAGAAGGTTTAAAAATACATATGATCACAAAATAACAAAGGTACATGTCAAGCGAATACAATATTCAACCGACGCCAATAAGCATTGTCTTTTCTAGATGCCAATGTTACCCGCGTTCGCGTTCCTGCCATACCACCTGCCGAGGTTCCAGATGCCTTTGACGAGCTTCTTGAGGTCCTTCCTAGTGAGGCCACCGATCTGGCCATGTACTTCGAAGACACCTACGTTGGTCGCCGAAGGCGCAATGGAGTTCAGACAGCCATGTTCCCAGCAAGCCTATGGTTCGTGCATGATGCCGTGCAGCAAGATAAGCCACGCACTAACAATGCTGTCGAAACTTGGCATCGAGGCTTCCAGGTGCGATGAAGCTGCTTCGGTCCTCACAGTATTTTCTGACATATTTTATGTTAATCTGCACATATTTCTTGTTTCTTGCTGCAGTTCAACGTCGACTGTTGTCTTCCCAACCTCTGGCACTTACTGAGGTGTCTCAAGGATTAACAAGTGCTATAAGAACTGAAGATCGCCCAGCTAGGCGCGGGACAACCGCCGCCGCGTCTAGCACAGAAATATAAAGATGTGAATGAGCGCATATCTAGAGTTCTAGGGGAGCACTTCACCGGATCTCCTTTCTGCACGCTTCGAAATATTCCTAGGAATATCCAGTTTTGAATTTCATGCTGTAATGGCCCGTGCAAGCTCAATAAAATCGCATTTGTTATTTGTTCTTTCTAAACCGTGTCGTGGTATCTAGTTATATTTATTTCAATTTCAGCGCCATGTTTTGATTACAGCTACCAACACGGTGCGTTAAATATTTCATAAAAATAAACAAAAGTAAATTCGTAGTTCTACAGTCAAACTCCACGCCGTGACACGAGTGTTCCTTGTCACGAATATTCCGGTGTGAAGGAAATTCTTCTTACGACATGCCCTGCGACGAGTTCACCTATGACCAGTTGGCCTGTGACGACCGGGCTCGTGACGAGTTCTCCTAGACCCTAGTACCTATCCCAATAGCATGTGTGTTTTTGTACGTGGGACAGCCGAAATGCGCCTAAATGACGGGCATCTTGAGCCCATGAGGGCGGTCAAGAACAGACCTACGCATTCTGAGATCGCTAAACATGTGCAGGAATGCAATATTTGTTTGCCTGACTGGGGGAAACCTGTGGTGTTTTGCAAAGAAAAAGATAATGCAAAAAAGAGACTTGAAGGAGACAATCACAATCACGTCCGTAGGAAATTGTATCAGTCAACCGTCGAGAACACTAGACGGAGTGACCCAAAAGTTTTTGTTGTTGTAATTTTTTTTTAAGCGTTTGGTGATGGGTTTGTTGTTTGCCTTATCAGGTGGCAGTGTGCGACCTGTGAACAGATGTACAAGGGTGCGCTTTGGAGAGGTTGCTTTGTTTCGAATTGTTGCCTGAACCGTTGTTGAGTACGAGAGGCGGTCTGTTCTGTACCAAGGTTGAAGTTCACAGGACGTGTGCGATTTCCGGGAGACGTGTGTGTTGAGTTACGTGGGAGAAGAGGTCGTTGCTTTGAATTGAGGTCATGAGGTGTTGTAACGTGGTCGAAGGTCACAAAGACGAGTGCAAATTCCGGAAGACAGGGGTACCTCCCGCCCTCTTGGAAAGGGCGACATATTTACCCGTAGCGCTTTGCAGACGAGAATGGGAGAATGAAGGATAAGTGAATTTTAATAACAAAGAGGAGATTAGAAGTCTGGTGGAAATTGTCTAGACGGAATTGAACGACGTACGACTAACTTACAAAGCTGGAGATTGGCGAGACAGAGAAAAATCGGGACTCCATCCCGCGTGGCTCCGGCGCAAAGTCTCCACCCTGTTTTCCAGTGGGCCCAGTGCCGGGGTAACGACGACTATAGGGGCCCCAAACTCGTCAAATACAAAGTTGGAGTCAAACGTTCGCGGAGCGCGCCGATTGGACGTCGGCGAAAAAAGCGCGAAGTCATCATCGTGATAGGCCAATCGGTGCTCTCGGTCAACTTTGGCCCCAACTTTGTGTTTGACGAGTTTAGAGGCCTAGGTTCGACTAGAGGAAAATTGGCGACTCTATCGCCGGGGGCAAGAGGCAAAGGATGAAGTTTTTAGTCTTTTGCCCGATTCCACAAAGGTCATCCTAGTGGTATTCCACACCGCCTGGTAATAGTTACGAAATTTCAGAAGGTGAGCATATTTTCGAAGGAAACAAATCATACTTTCGGTTTCTAATTTCTAGGATAGGTTGGCGCAAGCTACCACCCGATATAAAGGGTATATCCGTTAGCCTCCGTTCATCCATCTATCGATCCATCCGTGTGTGTGAGATATGTTATATAAACGGTTGTGTCAATAAAACAGTGCTGCAAACCTTAGGGTTTTTTTTTTTTTGTTTAGATCTAGAAATCTCAGTCATCGCATAGGGGCAAAAGAAACTTTGTTCAAATCTAGTTTTTTTTTTGTTATTATTGGGTTAGAGGGCTTTGAAAACAGGTTCCTTCTCATTTTCTTCTTTGTGCCGGCCGAGCAGAGCAAAAAGAAGGAGATTTGTGTTTTTCCTTTGTCCTTTTTGTTCCCCTTCTCCAGGGATTGCTATCGTTATTGTTGGCCCGCTCGCTTGCACCTTTGCATCAATTGCTTTATCATCATAACCTTAAAATGCAAGCCGTTCACCTTTGTTGGTGTTACACTGGTGGCGGCTTGCTGCACTGACGTCTAACTCCTGGTTAGCTCAGTTGGCAGAGCGCTCCACTGAAAATGGGGAGGTCCTCGGTTCGATACCAGGGCCAGGCAGATTCTTTTCAGTCGCGCACCAGTCACCTAGCTGTGTTTGGAGGTTTGTGTTTGTACTTTGTTTTCCTTCTCCAGAGATTACTTTAGTTATTCTTGTTCAGCTCGTTTGCACCTTTGCATTAACTGCATTCTCATGACTTCGTTGTATATTTTCGGGGCAAGAGATAATTTCCAGTGTTAACAACAGCGAGTTTGAAGGATCTTAGTCGAGGTGAGAAGCTCGTTAGAGGCGCTTCGGGTTTTCTCACTATTGGTTGTGCACGTGCTACCCACGGGATTTTCTTTTAATTTTCATAGCGAACTAATGCTTGGCATCGCACGTGCTTGCTTCAGCAGAGGAAGTTGGGGTATCCTCACTCTCAATTGACCTTTTTCATAGTTTGGCCACGATCGTGGCGCGCCCTCGCGGGAATCGCTCGAAACACTTTTGGGGGCTCCGGGACCGTCTGTCCGTCGTCCGCGCCAGGCCTGGCGTGTCTCCCGGTTCATGTCTTTGCGTGTGTTCTCTGGTGGCGTTGTTCCGTCTTTCACCATTCTGAACGTGTATTTCTGTCCTCGTTTCGCGTGCATATTTTCTTCGAAATGGCTGAGGGCGACCTGGGGCCCTGATCTGAACACTTGGCGAAAAAGTCGGCGAGAAATACGGCAGCTGTGATTGGCAGGTGCCAAAGTCAAAGGCGACATCGGCCAATCGCAGCCGCCGATTTTCTCGCCGACTTTTTCGCCAAGTGTCCAGATTAGGGCCCCTGGAGGATTAACAAAAGTCACTGTTTATGATACAGAGGATCTCGTTCGTTTTTACACCTTCAAGGATGGACAGACCGCCGACGTCGCATCGGTTCACCATCGACTCGGAGTCACTTAATCGTCACTTCGGTGTCGCGTCTTTTCAAGCTACTAAAGAAGGACTCGGCTTTCAAGGCAGAGTCGCAGAGTGTTATGTGAGGAAAGTAGTGGTGACCAGTTTCGATACCGACTCAACCATTCCCCTTTTGCGGAGCTTGTGAGCTCCATTTATGAGGCCAGGCCACTACAAACAGCTGATTTTGCTCTCTTTGATCGCTTAATTAAGTTATTAAAGCTTATTGCGTCCGTCACTTCGCCGTCCCGTGTACCGCACGAGCGCGCGGAATATCGCCGTATTCGGGAATGTGTAAACAAACTCGGACGGTGTGAAATCTGGGCGGTCTTGATATTGCTAAGGCTTGCCTGCACCGTCAAAAAGTAAGGAACGGTATGTTAGAAACAATCTCTCTTCGAATTCGGCACGTTTACGAACCTTCGACAAAGTGGGTCTAGCAAACAGGGGAGTTTACGGTTGGTTGCCAAGGCATTCCATCGTGGTTCTGTCTCCGTAAGGTTTAAATTCGTTTCGCACGCTTTAAATGCTGTGCCAGTCACTGATATCTTTTGCGTTTTCTCTTCACTTTTAACGTGGCAAGACGCGAATGTGTATAGCGCACGCTTGAAGAACGGAAAGCTTTATCTTGTTATTCTTTACTTGAGAACCGGCTATGGCATGATTACGTCACACAGCCGCGTGTGCACATTCACTGTTAACGGAAATATAGTCAGAGTGCAGGCGAGCTGGTGTAAGTTGAACATGATGGTAAACTTGATATACGAATACTTGGAAGGAGAGAACATTGAGGACAGGGCGGAAACAGGACTTCTTTCAAGAAGTGCTTCCTTGATGTTTTATCCCTTCATGTATTCGTATCTATTCATCAACACACTTGTTTTCAGTTATTAAACCTGAGACTGGGGTAGCAAAATGAAAACGCAAAGGAAGAACAGGCAACGCCTCAAGAGACGTTGCCTGTTCTTTTTCTGTCTCCTTTTACGTTTTCGTTTTCCTAACCAGTTTCAGGTTTGCCATCATGTTCACACTTGCTGTATTTTAGTTAAAAGCAGAATGTCCCGCCATCACACTGATGACCCAGCCACCCAACACGGAAGATTCGCGTCCTAGGCTTTTGAAAGCAGGGCAAAAAGGGCGGGGTGTTTGACATCGGGTGCTTTCGTGCACCACCCGCAAAAGGCTGCTGAAACTCTATAAAATCTTACGTTTGAATCATTTTTGCTGTTATTTGTGCAACCTATAGCTGCATGGTGGTGAGGCATGACGACTATGAAGCCTAGCCGCGAGAAAAGCGGAGGAGTCGAGCCTAACTAAGCACTGTCCGAGCGACCGAGCGGACGAGAGAGCCTCCAAAAATGGCGCCTTTCCCTTTCCCCCTTACAAAAATGAACAATGAGTTTCAATTGAGCTGCTAATGAGTTTTTATAGAGTCAAATGAAACTCATAAGAAACTCAACGTTAAATGAGTTTTATCATTACAAAACTAATATTTATTCTTTTGATTTTACTCATTACACATTCAAATGAGTGTTATCATTACCCACTCAATATATATTCTTTTGAATTTACTCATTACAAATTCAAGTGAGGTTTATCGTTACCCAATCAATATAATTTCTTTTGGGTTTACTCATTACACATTCAGATGAGTGTTATCACTAAGAACACAATATCCATTATTTTGAGTTTACTCATTAAAAAAATTGCAATGAGTTTTATCGTTACCGACTCAATATCCATTCTTTTGAGTTCACTCATTAAAAATTCCAAAGAGTTGTATCGTTACCCAGTCAATATTCATTCTTTTTGAGTTCATAAATGTACTGATTACTCATGCAAATGAGTATTATCATTAAGAATGCAATATTATATAAGTTCTTTTGAGTTTATCCATAGATACTCAAGTGAGTTCTACCATAAGGCACCCAATATACATCAGCTGATCCACAGTGGAGGAATTCGATAAAGGTAAAGGTGAAGATAATCATTAATGCAGATTGCCTGCTATTCAGAAGACATTCTCCTCAAATAAAGTAATGTTCAAAATTGCAATCCAATAACTTCTCATATTTATTAACCATTTATTAACCCTTCTATGAAATCAATACATATTCAATTACTCCCATTCTCAACTAGCACACTGTCTCGGGCGATCAAAATGACACAGCGATAGACATAATGACTCAATACAGCATCTGCTCCCAAACTTCCCTACGCGCGTAATCCACTAAAATATAAAATATATCCTGCCACGACCCCGCCCCCTCCTCCATTCGCATTTCGCTAGACCACAAGTCTTACCATATCAGTGCATTAGCAGTAACATATTGAAATTGACTCTGAAATTTAGTTTCTCAGGTAATACAGGTAATTAAAAGTTAACAAATATAAAACCATTGAAAAAAAAAAAAAAAAAGAAACAAGCCAGCAGTTGTTTTGCGACTTCGCTAGATCAGTCACGACACCCCTGGGGTTCGCGCCTCACTATTTGGGAAGCACTGCTGTTTAATATTACAAATACAGAGTGCTGCTTAGAACATTTTTCAAATCATTTATAAGTAGCAACTGTTGATTTAATACCACGCAAAAATGTAAACCAACTCTCACACAGTCTCACGGAAACATAATCCCAAGTTTCCACAGAATAAAAATCGGTAAGAACAAGACGAAATACACACTAGGCTGATTAATTAACTATGAGCTGTCATTTTGTTTGAATTCAATACACATGAAAATAAAAGAGGAATAGGAATGCCAATAGGCATACCTTTTGGTCCTATAGGAGGTTGGACTGCTCCCATAGGGACTTTATCGAACCATTAGGAATTTTTATCAGTCAAACGAAATGTTTTGTTTGCCAAACAGGAAATCTAGGCCAATTGTGCATGTATATTTGAGCAATATGAACCAATTAGACGTATGTCTGTCAGGAGGATGTAAATGCATATTGGAAACAACAATTGAGAATCGGATCAATGGGAACACGTTTCTGTGCTTTTGGAAAGTTGTTTTTGGACGAACTTAAGCTCCTATATTTGTCAGACATCCAACTGAGTTAAAAATAGTCCCTGTCAGAAATACACCTGCCCATTTGATGCATGTGTAATGTAGCCTGGGCTGTATGATGCAAATATCTGTTCCACGTCCAAAGAATGTATTGCTAGAATTCCAGCATGTATAAAAGTACATTAGTCAAGTTAATTATGCGACAGTGTTACGCTTATTTTTCAAACTTTTCGGATGGCAAAAATGGTTTCAGCCCAGGCTGAAACCAAAAATTAATAATAAAAATAATCATTAACAATTATTAAAAATTATTAATAATTGATAATTATTAATTAATAATAATTAATATTTATTAGTAATTATTAATAATTACTACTAATTATTAGTAATTATTAATAATTACTAATAATTATTAGTAAATATGAGTAATTTACTAATAATTACTAATAAATATTAGTAAATTATTAGTAATTTACTAATAATTTATTAGTAAAAATAATTTACTAAAAAAATACTGTAAGCTGAGTGTAAATTAAAAGTAATCTCCCCAAAAATAAAAAAATAAATTTTCTCCCTACTGCATTGCACCCGAAACTAATAGCGCGTCGGCGCTAATTGTGATTTGCACATTTATTTCCTGTGCTTATAATAATAACTGTATTCACCCTGTGAATTTCTCTGCATGCTTGGTCTTTTTGTTTTCATGGTACTATAAACTTTTGTTATAGTCCGTTGCAACTATAGAATAGCAGAAGCCCCTCCCACTATTCCCTTTGCTTGCCATGATTGGCGGTGTCCTCTCGGCTCTCCTCCTCTCTAGTGTTTGCTTACTAAAAAGAGTGAAGGGCTTTGTGGGAGAAGCTTCTGCTATTCTAGAGTTGCAACAGAGTATAGCGCGACCTCGGTTAATTTAATCATTTCGAAGAGTCCTAGCGGGCACCCATGCATTTTTATGGGAATGACTCTGCATCATATTTTGAACCGAGAAAATGACCCCACGAACAGGAAAGCACGGGCCTTCTGCTACAAAATTAACCGGACCAAACTTTGATTTCAAGATAGACCAGAAAAAGTCGACTCCTGTCTTATAAACGGTAGTAACAGAAATCCTGTGCTATACTCGCGGTCAACTTTCTGTGGCAATTCAAAGAGAGGAGGAAAGCGCGTGTACAGCGGTTGGTGCACCCTCTCCCCTAGCATTGACTGCATTGCCACAGAAAGCTGACCGCGAGTATAGTCTCGCCACAATGGGAAGCCAATGCTATGACCCCCATCTTGATTTCTTTACTGCTTGTTATGGCTGTTTTCACATCTGGTATTTTCACTGTTCTTTGGCCAAAAGTGAGTGGCAGGTCGCCATAGGTTTCCAGAAGAAAGCGGTCACATATGCAGAAATTTCTAACAAGTTCGTAGCGCAGTGGCGCTTCGCCGCAACCGAGGAAAAACTCTACGGTATTGTTGGTGCAAAACATTAAGCCTCACGACTAGCAGCAACTTAATCGTAGATGTACTGCACCATACGGCGTTTATTTGAGCTCTACTCCACACAAAAAATTACAGGGGCACTAGGTATCCCTTTGTGGATTGAATGCGAAAGCATTGCCATTTCTAACGACACTCGCTTTTTTTTTTCCTGTATTGTTAGGAATGGCGATGCTTTCGCATTCAATCCACGTAGGGATACCTAAGTGACACTGTAATATCTTTTTTTTTTTTGCGTTACATCATGTGGCGTCACACATTATGGTACGTCATATCGTCACGTGAAGTGTGATGTCATCGAACCAAGGACATATTTTTATGACCATCTTTCGGGCACATCAATGCCGATGCCGTCTTTTGCCGTAATGGGACAAGCTTCTTTTTGAGGGGAGAGTAATGCCGCATTCCGAAGCGGCTGAGATAGCACAGCAGCTAGCATGCCCTGCTCTCACACAGCAGCACTGTGTTCGAATTTCAGCCGTGGAAGCACATTTTATTCTTTCTTTTATTCCTCTGTTGGCATTTGGTACCACACGGTTAAAGCCGCGGGATTTTCCGCTCCATGAACATACAATGCTTTCGCATTAAAAAAGCACATCCAGTCAGGAATGTGCCTTTTTGTGTGGTAGAGTCGCACAGCTGCCCACCAATTCGAAAATCACAACTGAAGTATGAGGGGGCACTAGTGATCAACAAATGAGGTTCACGCCATTCATAGGTGAAGGATCCATTTGCCGTTGATCGCAATCCTGCACCTCGTTAGCTCTAACCGGTAGGATAGTCAGCTCGGCAGACTCATCGGCTGAATCATCCGAGTGTAGTTTAGCGTTGTCCTTATGCTGCTTCAAGCAGGGATGCATGCGAACAGTGCGCAAAACACATGCCTCTTGCCAACACTTCTAACTACATTGCTGGTCGTGACGTGTGGTCATGTTTGCCCTAAGAAGTTTGTAAGACACTTTGGATGATGTCGTAATATTCCGTTGTAAGTCACACAAAAGTTGCGACAATTCTGTTTCGTTAATACGGATTTCTTCTCGGATTTTGTCATACGCAATTTTTTATCGTAAGTTTGCTTTTTGAATTCGGCCTCTGATGTCTCGATCCTCCCAATAATTCAAACTGTGTATTGCATCGATTATGAAAGCTGCAGTTGATACACACCCATTCGGAGCATTGCTTTATGATCCGCATAGAACCCTATTACCGTTTTCTTCCTGTCCATTGTGATTAAAAATACTTTTTCAAGATAGTAAACAAACACAAAAGAAAAATACACAGAGACAAGAAGTGGGCGTAAAACACTGGCTTGTCTACGATCATAAACCAATTGGCCCAAATTGCTATATTAATTCTTCGAGATGCTTATAAGTCATAGCTTCTCTATGTTCAAATTTGGTAAACTTCATAAGCGACAACATCTGCTCGCTTATCTTTGGTAGACCTTGTCAAAAGCCAAAATAAAAGACTGCAATGCGGCGGCAAAAACAGTGAGAGATTGATTCTCGCAGACTCGGGGGCAAAATATACTTTTGCACCATGGTGCCCCTGACAATGTTATTAGTGCCACTCATTAAACTATCAAGGTAGTGTGAAAATTAAGTGCCTGGGTGGCAAAAATGTAGGTATTTTAAATGTGACTTTCCGCATTTAAGGCTGGTTCACACATACAGTGCAGCGCTAACTCAGCCCTGTTAAGGCAACGAGTCAGTTCTACTTCCATGGCTTGTATCGTGTGTTCTGAGTTGCCTGCTTTCATACAAAAGACCGATGTCCCGGTTTGTAAAACTGATTCAGCACTGAGGTACTGCTGCGCTGTGAACAGAATACCTTGCTCGGACATTGAAGTTTAGATGAGCAGATCAATGTGTAACTGTGCATCTTTTTTCTTTTTAGGTTACCAGTACACCCATGGACGCGAAGGCAGTACAAGGTCTCCCGTGGACACGAAGGCAGTACAAGGTCCGCCATGGACACGAAGGCAGTGTACCATAGACTCGAATTTCACATTTTTAATAAACCAGTTATTGCTCCTTCCCACGGTTTTATGCAGGCATTTCCTGAACCCTGCATGAGTATATAGGCAAACATATAAGTGACACTTGCACTCACTTTCCCCTTCCCTCAAAACAGCGGTTACATCCAGACAACATATCATTACAACCTATTGTCGTCTTCCCTCTGAGAGCTCTATCTAGAAACCCATGCTAGGAGTATAATTTCTAATACATTTCATTTGAAAGTCTAGTTACACTGCTTTCAGTCTCTGTTGAAAATCAAATGTTTTTTCTGCTGCGTTGCAATTGAGGATTTGATGGGCCCTCTCATTAGGTATATTCCGACTCGTCGGAATATACCTAATGAGATGGCACGTCAAAACCTCGGTTACAACGCGGTAGAAAAAAACATTTGATTTTCAACAGAGACTCGAAGCAGTGTATCTAGACTTTCAAATGAAATGTATTAGAAATTCTTATGAGGTGGAACGGCAAAACCTTAATTGAAACGCGGTGGCCAATAGTTTTCGTAAACTCCTTAGGGACTCGTTACAAAAAATCAATTGTTTTTCAACACAGACTCGAAACGGTGTCAATAGACTTTCAAATTATATTCATATGAAATATATTAGAAACTTTATGCGGTAGCTTTGTCGAAACTTCAATTGGAACGCGGTGGCCAATAGTTTTCGTAAACTCCTTACGGATTCGTTACAAAACTCATTTGCATTTCTACTGAGACTCGAAAAGATACTCCATAAACATTCAAATGAAATTCATTAAAAAATTTTGTAAGGGAGGCCTCCCCTCTCCCAGAGTCGGCGCATGCGCCTAGCGATCTCTGAAAAAGGTCAATTCTGAAGAAATTCCACCAGGCGGCGATTCCCAATCTTCTCGCCCCGAATAGTGGGCCAACCAACGGTATAGCTACGTGCTCGCGTCCAGGGACAAGCATTTTACTTTACGAATGTTTTTTTAGACGAGTTTTGGCTCCTTTCGGGTCTAGCGTTTAGCACTAGCCAGTGATTTTGTGCCATTTCACCCTTCCGTGTTTATTTTTGCATGCAACTAAACCCGCTTTTGAACCTCAATTCAACTATTGATGTCTTCACCCTGAAACATATAAACATTGAGGCACACTATCTTTGTGTAAAACTGGCTTTACTGTTTATGTCGGACTGGCAATCTAAATCATTACTTGTTTTTATTGCTATCAATGGGTCTTATTGGTTCCATAAACTTTGTTTTAGAAGATCACTAAGCTACTTTTTAAGTTTTAACAGCTCAGTTTAATTATGCAAAAAGGTTCCAACAAAGCAAATCTAATCTTTAAATGGTCACTCAACTAAAGGAATCCATTTCTAAGCTACACCATTACGATAATCTCAATATTAACGCAAATGAACACATTTTCTGAAAATCTAGGAATATCTGATTACGTTTCAGATAAATATTGCGGAAGATATGACCGTAAAGGTTGGCAGCACTGCAATAAAGTTTAGTAGCTGCGTTTTAGACGTTTTGTGTTTGTCCCCTTCTTCGTCCGTCGTCTCCGTTTTTTTATGTGTAACAACAATTAATTTGCCTGTTTACTTACTCTTTCTTCAATCTTGTCTTCTAGGTGGTATACGGAGCGCAAGTTCATCTGCTTCTTACACAGGGGTTGCGATGATGTCAGAACGCCGAACTCGTATGGGCTGATTGAAAAAAAAAAAAAAATAGTGGGTAGGCCTCGAGGCTACTATCCTTTCAATCAAAAGCCATTCAGAACTCGGCGCCATGCTGACGTCACCGGAACTCCTGGGCAAGAAGCAAACGACTTCCTCTCCACATTGATTTAAAGCCATAGCGTTATACGTTATGGCTTGCAAGCAGTTGCAGACTTACCAAAGAGGCAGAGTAGGCAGCCTCCTACTGCGGCAGAATTTTTTGGGACGGCCAATTTGTTGCCGCCCCCAAATTACCTGGCTTTTTTTTTAATTTAGATCATAATTTAGCTACTTTGGGAATTCTCGCTCGAAATATACACGAACTCATCTCTGTTACGTCACGGCGCGGTGGTGGTGCGTCGGGCGCACTTCCGGTCAGGAGCTGTGGGCGGAACTCCCCATGTGAGACGTGTATTCCTGCGTTGTTTTGAAAATAACCAGAAAAAAACCTGCCTTCTCGTCAAAACGCCGCGACTGGGGCTGTACCAAAAGAGTCGAAAAAGGTTTGAAGGTCAGTTTTCATGTGCTCGGTTCGTCCAAGAACGTGGATATGTGCCGTGAAAAGGAAAAACCAGACACCGTCGGACCACGACTACTTGGGCGGGAAGCACTTTGGGTTGAATTCACGGATACTTGGGGTCATCAGATTTATTTGTTTTGTTCCAACACGAGCGCCGGAAAACCGTCAATTTGTACGGACCACCTGCGGACTACGTTCAGTGCATCTTCAACTTCAAACTGTCGCCTGATCGTCCGAACTGTCGTCTGCTCTTTCAAACGTTTCTGCTTGTCGTCTGCTCTTTTAGAGCCATACTTACACAGGGTGTCACACAATTTAAAAAAAGTGGCGGAAAGGTTCGAGGTACCTCTGGTCTTCTCAGCACCACGTAAACTGGCTCAACTATGTCCGAGGATAAAAGAAAAAGGCAAAGATAAGCGGCAATGCACAGTGAAGCACGTAAACAAATACGTGGAATGTGCGGTGGGCGTGATCTATAAAATTCCATTGGGCTGCGGCAAGGTTTACATAGGCCAGACCGGAAGGTGTTTGAATGAACGGCTGCGTGAACATGCTTTATCACTGCGTTCAACAACAGGAGCCCATTTACACATACATTGCAGAAATTGCCATTGCATTTCCAACTTTCATGGCTCTACAATCGTTGGAAGAGGTAAAGAAAAGGTGCCGAGGGAGGTACTGGAGGCTTACATGATAAAGAAGGAATGTCCTGATAAGTGTATCAGTCAGCCCTCACTTTTCCTTCACAAAAAGGAAGTGGACTTTATTGACACGTGTGGTGGCCGAGTCATTGATGACTAGCCACATTTGTAGTATTTGTGGCTTTTGCTGATTTTTTTTTGCTGTTTCTATTTTTTCCAATAAAAATTCAGTTGATAGTCAGCGCTCGTCCTGTTTGCCTCTCCGTCTTCGTATTCGTCTTTATTGTGCGCTTTCATTACTTTCAACTTTTAGACGACACCGGCCCGTAGACCAAATGTTGGTCTACGGGCCGGCCAAACTAAAGTTTGAAGGTTGGTAAGCAGGCCCGATGTAAACAGTAGATACAAGGATATGTTGATCATTGTTACCAGTGGCCATCACCGAGTTGTTATGCCTGATTCACTTGGTCCGATTCTGCTAGCGATTTTCAGTATCGACGTCGACCATCTCAGTTAGGGTTCACACTTTTGCAGCCCGAGCGACGTCGCGACTGAAAATTGCGAGCGAAAGCTCATCATGCGAATCAGGCTTTAGCGTACATTCTGCGGCGTCCACGCGGAATGAATCGCCGCATGTCACATTATTCACGCGAAGTTTTGCGGTGTAACGAGCCTCGGTAATTTCGTTGAGGCTGCTCAAGTAATCAGACATTGCCGGGAAGACGTAGAATTAACAATTCGAATGCAAAAAAGGGCAGGGGGACTCACACCGACGCTGACAGCATCGCACTTCAATGGTTTGTTTATGGGCGACGGCGAGCTTCTTGCCCACACTCCATCGCGCAAGCGCGGCGCCGGTGGCGTCCGCTAGGGGCGCTCCGGTTTATTTGTAAACACGAGTTGGTGTATACCTACTTTTGGAAACATTAACTCCAAACTTAGCCACCACACCCCCCCTCCCCCCATAGGGAGCGGGGCCTAAGGGGGGGGGGGGGGCGTAAAAGGTTACATAGGGCAGCAAAATGCCAAGTCCTCCTCTCCCCGTGACCAGTGGAGGACGTCATGCAAACTGCGTTCCAATGCGTTTACTCAGGAAACGCACGGAGTGGTGTATTGTGTTCACACTTTTTGCTTTAGGATTGGCTCGTTCGCGTTTGTTATCGGCGAATGCTGCTGTCCCATTGGCTGAGAAGCGTTAATGAGATGCACGGAGCTCGCCACGCCCTCTGCTTCTTAAACTGTCAGTTTCTATGAGCCGCGAAACAGAGGGCGAGGAGGAGACGAGAGGGGATGTCAGAACGCCGAGCTCTGGCTCCAATGATTAGTGGGAAGACGCGAAGCTAGCTGTCTTTGTCACTACTCGCTTTTCGGGTGCGTTCGATATTCCACCAGCGATGAACACTGGCGGTGCATCACTCGCCCGATTGCGTGGCCGCTTTTCCTGGCTGCGAGTTTGAGGAGTGAACACTGCTCGTTTTCTTCTAATTTGTATGAGAAAGCATTCACTGTCTTACGGAGCGAAGCCGGCGTTGTCTGTAACCGTCTGTAGCAGCGAAACGGCAATTTAATTCCCATTGGCCAAAAGCAACCAACGCAGATGCTTCGTCACGGAAGCAGGCGGAGCGCTCAAGGTCAAAGCGGACGCGCCTCAGAATTAAAACACAAAGAAAAGCGCAGCAACGCAGATGCATCTTCACGGAAGCCGGCGAGGTTCACCGCGCATGCGCGGTGGGGGAACATGATGTGACCGCCAGAGTGTCGTGTGAAAAAGGAAGACGTGACGCGCTGCTCGTAGAAATGCGCTGCGTGTAGGAATGTATTCGCATTCCTACACGTGAGAATTCTTAAGTGTCTTTAGCGCACGCTATAGTTTTTTTTTTTCGCCAACTCTATTTGCGTGAAAGCCTAGTGTACGAGCTGGTAGGTGTGCCTAGTATTACCGACGGCTTATAGCAACAGTCTCTTTAGAGACACATTTTGATCTGGAACATATACGTAATGAATAAACGAGCGAAGCGTTACGCAGGTCATCCTATAGGCTTTTTGTCGGGCCTTTTTCCGGTTTTCCTAACGACGACAGATTGCGCACGACACCCATGAAGAAAATGTGGGAAACATAGCATACTCTAAACATATACGCACGCTGTACGAAAAGAAGAGAAAGAAAATAGAAAGTGCCTCGCACACAACGTCTCACATAGACTGACACGAAAACCGAGGGACAAGGAAAGAAAAAAAAAAAATACAGAAGGGGACGCGGAATAAAACAGCAAGAAAGGGAAAAACAGTGTCAGAAATAAGAATACAAGAAAACAAAGCGACCTAAAACGCCAAGGAACGCCGATTCAGCCATTCGCTCGGGCTTTTTTGTGAATACAAAAATTTCGGCCGTTTTTCCTATTTTTTTATAACTTTTTTTTTTTTCCGTTGAGCGCCGCATCTCGAAAACTGCGAGTCCGTGTCAGTCCCGCCGGCGACTCGTCGTACTAGCGAGGGGTCGGTACCCATTCACGAAAGGAAGTGGCAATCCGCCATCTTTCTTTTATTTTTTTATTCCTTCAGCGAGTCCTCCGGTGTCGCGCACCATAAAGAACGGCTAACCAAAATGCAGGGTGGAAGCGGGACAAATTCGGTAGGATCCAGCCATCGCAAGGACAACCTAACAAAGTGTCAACAACACACACACACAAAAAAAAGGTGAAAACAAAAACCAGGAGGAGCTTCTGATTTCCCCCGGTGTTTCGAATTGAAAATGTCACCTCTTTGGAAGATTTCGAGGAAGTCAAGCGAAGGCGACGGTTGCAGCCCGAATGCGTTCAGGGAAGAAAGACACTGCGAAAGGAGGAGGCTTAGCGCCACTGAGTGAACTGAGTGTACTCCATTTCACCTTAAGATGGAGCGCAGTGGAGGCTACGAGCCGTCCCTATACGGAAAGAAAGTGAGAGAGAGGAGGAGGAGACAAAGCGCGGTGACGACAGAGCCCCAAGCTCCGACTAGAAGAGCTAGTGGGAGGACGCAAAGGTCAGCCGCCTTCATCTCTACCCGCTAACCCCGGCATCCGGTGATCGAACGCCAGACTATGAGCGAGAAACAAGCAACGCTCTCCCACAAAAAACGACAAAAAGCAGCTAGCCTTTCCGTCTACCCACTATACTGCTCCCGATCAGATCTGTGCGTTCTGACGTCCACGGCACGCTCTCGCCTCTTCCTCTCCTTTAGTTTCTCACCGTATAGCCGATCCAGCGCAGTAATGGCGAATTCGGGTGGTCAGTCGTCGGCAACTTATTTCGCCGAAAAAATGGCAATAGTGTTCGCGTGGTCAGTTTCCGGGCGGTGCGCACCGTTCGAGTGGTGGTTCCCCGGCAAGCATCGGCAACTTTCCGGCGCTTTTTCCGCCCGAGCTCCAAACGGCCGGGCGAGCAGGCGCCAGACTGTATCCGGCGTCGTCACTTCCGAAATGGGAGAGAAGGCTAGTGAGAAAAAATGAACGAAAGAACAAAACTGATCTGAGGTCCCTTCACCAGTCACTACTCGAGTCAATCCAAGCCGCTAGGACATGGGTGACGGCGACGACAGCCTCTCGCTAGCGGTGTCGCGCGGGCAAGAGGCGAAGTAAACTGCCACCGTCTGGCGTTTCGTGTTCTGGTGCTGAAGGTCACGTGGTGTGCTGCCGACGCGTTTCTGGTTGCCGGTTCCGCCGGCTCGGTTTCGCCGGCAATTGACCACCCGAATTCGCCATAAGTGTGTCACGTGGTTAAATGCCCCTCGCGTGAGCGTCACGTGATCCTCGGGGGATCACGTGACGCTCACATTGCCAGTGCTGGTCCCGATGGCTCGTAACGTCCGTTCTGGTTCTGCGACCGAAGGAACAAAAGTTCCGTTGCTCAAATCCGGTGCCAAGCATTGAACCGTTCAACTGGATGGCCACGGATATTGTCCCGGATGGAAACGGGTGGCCGAGGTAAAACTGAAAAAAAAAGTTTAATCCGCGAGCTCATGCCGGAAACAAAAGAAAGAACGAGTGTCGAGAAAGCATCAGCGAGCTTCGAAAGCTTCAGCAGCGAGAACGTCAAGGTGTCGGCGTGACAGCTGGTTAGCGCGAGTGTGTTTGAGTGGGTCAGCAAGGCCTCGCTGTCCTTCTTTCATACAACCCTCAATATCTCGAAAATTCGGCCTAGAAGTTTTGAGCGTCAAACTCTCGAGAGACTGAGTAAGCAAGGACATGATGGCTTGTCTATTTATTACACTCGGTATTTCGGCCTAAAATGTTCCAGCGTCGAACTTTTCGGGTGAGGGTAAACGCAAATCTTCTAGAACTATAAATAAATAAATAAATAACAATAATAATAGTAATAATAATAATAATAATAATAATAATAATAATAATAATAATAATAATAATAATAATAATCAATCAACCAATCTTTATTATACAGTGCCCAGGAACAACCCTGAGGTCTTGGTGCTGGTTCACTGGTGGATAAAAAACAAAAAAAAAAACACAAAAAAAACATTATACACATCTCCGCAGGAAAGAAGATACATTTTTTAAGCATAATACTATAGTCGGATGCAACCTAAGAACAATCTTTTAGCTCCACCCACAAGCGCATTGCGCCCATCTGAAGTGCCTTCGCCGTCGAGAAAGTAGTTCGCTAGCAACGTTACTTTTTCTTCCTCCAGTAAACGTGTCTTAAACTACTACAATATTGATTTAATTCATTCGGGACGTTTAAATAAGTTAAAATACGTTTTTTTTCAACGAAATAGCTGTTTAGTAAAGAAAGAAAGTCATGTCCAATGTACCGTCTTCCCAATTCATTTTCTGTCCAAGATACTGTCTAACATACCGTCTAGGGATGTCGCGAACCACCCTAGGTTCGATTTCGAAAGGTTTCGATATTTGCGAAGCGAACTGAGGTTCGATTTCGAAAAATTTCGATATTTTCGTACCGACGGAGGTTCGAATTCCAAAAATTCGCAACTTTCGATCACAGTAGAGTTTCGAAATCGAAAAGTTCGAAGCTTTCACGGTTTCTAAAATTTCGGGTTCGAATATTTCGAATATTTTTTTTTTACTTGAGGTTCGATAATTTCGAAGATTTCAAACTTTCCTAACTTTAAATTCGAGATATTCGAAAAATCTGAATTTCTTAAGATCTGAAGTTCGAAAAGTTCGAAGATTTCGAAATTCTTTGGAAATAAAATTTGAAAACTTCGAACGCTTCGAATTTTTATAGACATGAAGTTCGAACAGTTCGAAGATTTCGAATTTCTTTCTGCATAAAGTTCGAAAAGTTCGAAAGTTTCGATTCTCTTTTAAAGCTGAATTCGAAAAAAAAAAAAAACTTCGAAGATTTTGAATTTTTTTCAAGTCCAAGTTTTCAAAGTTCGAAGTCCAGTTTTCAAGTTCCTCCACAGTTTCAGGTTCAAATAACGTTTTCACGACTCACTGGTTTTCACGAAATCAAGTTTAGAAAAGTTAGAGTGTGATATCTAGACTCTGCGAAGTTGGTCAGGCAATTAAATGAGACAAGTGTCCCGGATGTGCTGGAATATTTGCCAGTGCAGAGTGACGTGACCAGATCAGTAATTGTGACCGCCAGCCCGGGGGGGGGGGGGGGGGTCTTTAATGTGCATCACGCAGTAGTGATCACACGAACACACTGTTTTACGATACTCATCCAGTTCGAAATTGCCAGGGGCGGGCAGGAGGTTGAGGCTCAGAAAAACCGTGAAGCGACCTGGCAAACTACCTCCCCACCCCTTGCACGCTGGTAGTAATCCGATCGAACGCCGCCCGAGTGACGCTGGCATATAGTAAGTTAAGTTTGTAATTGTCCTGGAGGTTTATTTTCTGGGACGGAGGAATCGCCTCGCAAAAAGCACAGAAGCCGACACAACTCGAGGTCGAGGAGCGTTCTACCATACAAGTGGCGTCGGAAGAGGAAAAACGGGGGAGGGAAGAGGGGAGGGGGGGGGGGGGGGGGGCTCAGCCCCCCTTCCCCCTTCTAGATATTTCGGACTGTTAAAGAAAACAATACGGGGAAAGAGGGCGTGGTCGAGCTTATTTTAATCTGAAATTATTTATGCCTATGTATAGCTACTGTCGCTCTTCACTGCATAAACGATCGCGTAGATGGTCATTGTTAGAAACTCGTTGTCAGAAGGCACTACGTCACATGCTTAGTGGTTCGGAAGTTCAAAGCTATGTATTTACGACCTAAATAACCGTGCCAATAATAAAAAAAAATAAAAAATAAAAAAAAATTAATAAATGCGGGGATAAAAAGCTGGAGAAAGAAAAAAAACTATCAAGAACTCGCCGGATGTGTTGTATTCTTGCATATTCAGAGGTTCAGAACTTCGAAACAACTTTCTCCTACCAAAATGTGTTCAGGCTAAAAGAAACACGTCCCAGGAACGTGAAGCGAAAAAAAAAAGTTTTCTTTTAATGACGTGCTGAACTTGAACAATATTAGAAATCGTCTCCAATGAGTTAATTTATTCCTTAACGTGAAAAAACAATAAATACAATATTTTGTATTCTGCAGATGGCAATGATATGTACTGTCTGTGGTGTTAATTTAAATGCGATACCTCAAACAACTTAGACGAAAATAAATACCAAGTTTAGGGCATAATTGCATGTAGATACATGTTTGGACATTTCTTCGAAACTCACCTTGAATAACAATAGTCATATCTTAAGACGACACTTATCTAGGCTATACATAAAATAGATCATTCTTAAAAAGTTTAACATCTCTACCATAAATAGCTTCGGCTACATCGCGCTTCAAATCTGGCACAAGCAATAATCGTCAAAAACCCGTCGTCCTTCCTCGCTCCTTCGGGAATTTATTTCTTTAAAACTAAGCATGCCAGAACATTGAAATAAACGGCATTGTCTTTCGTAAAGAATGGAACACCGCATGTAAAAGTTCAAGAAAAAAAAAAATTACGAATGTACCTCACTACTTGAATTCAAATGTAACCGTCCGCCGGTCTTTCGAAGTTCGATGAACGTCGAACTTTTACCGTAAAAGTTCGAAGTTCGTCGAACTTCTGACTTTTCAGGATTCGAAAGTTCGAAACTTTTCGATTTCTATTGATAAATAAGGTCGAAAGTTCGAAAATTATCGATTTCCTTAGCATAGAAAATTCGAAAGTTCGAACAGCTTCGAACTTTTTAGTGCAAGAAATTCCAAAGTTCGAAAATCATCGAATATTTTGGTCAGTCAAGTTCGGAAGTTCGACAAGCATCGAATTTTGCAGTGTGATAACTTCGAAAGTTCGAGAAGGATCGAATTTTTTTAGCCTAATAAGTTCGACGGTTCGAAAAGCGTCGAACTTCTTAGCTTAACAAGTTCGAACATTCGACTTCCGTCGAATTTTACGATATAAAAAATTCGAAAATGCGAAATCTTTCGAACCTTCCTAATCGCTTCATTCGATCATCGAAACTTCGATTCGAAAAAAGTTCGCGGCATCCCTAATACCGTCTTCCAGCGCCTTCGATTGAGGGAAAGCGGCGAAAACGAAACCAACCTTTCTCTCGCCAAAATTATAAATAACAAAGCACTTATAGTTCCTGCAAATAATAAATATTTAGTGATTTACTTAGTTTCGTGGGCTTTGCGCACGAAATGTGTGCCTTTATTTTGTTGGATGAATAGAAAACAAGAAGAATTATACTTTTCGGGTTTTGACAAATCGGCACCCTCCCAAGTCATCGACACCACCACCGCGCCCCGCTAGAGTGCCTTCATACACACGCGCGTTTTGCTTGACTGGTGTGGTGACATCTCAGCCATTTTTACGCCCAATCGTTTTTTTATGCATTTTGAAGTACGCGCAATCCGGTGTCAATCAGCTCGAGCGCGTAGCTTTGGCTAATGCATAGACGCCATTTTAGCGCCCAAGTCACGCAACGAGTGCGAGAGAGCGTCACGCGCTGAACATTCAGTGCAACAATGGATGTCTTCACCCTGAGACAGACAGACATGTAGGCACCCTACGCCCCGCTCTCTTTGTCTTCCGTCATGGATCCCACTGAGGTGCACGGCAATCTCAGCTCACCCCGCGGAAACCCCAGCGAACTGAAGCAGCGGTGCCGGTACTATGTTGAGTAGCAACGTGGGGCAGAGGCGACAGAAATCCAACGAAGCAGACGACGTCCGGCGTAGCTTCTCACCTCTCAGCAGTGCTAAGCCTCGCGCCCGCTTCGAAATTTTCGTTGGCGATAGCGTCGCTGGATTCTCACGTTGTCGCGCAAAAACTGCTGCAAACGCAAGCCGATACCATTAAGATTTCGTGGCGTAACCTCGGGCACGTAAAACACGGTGCAAAAAAGCAGAATAATTGTCACGAGAAACTAGCGTCGCGTTGCTAAGGCCAGCAGCCATGTTGAGCTTTTTTTTTTTTTTTTTCAAAAGGATCGCGATTGGTCCACGGAATCGTGACGTCATGAAAACGATTGGCTGGCGTTTCTCGGCGTAGGAATACATTTTCCTCTGAGAGGCATTTCCGGTTTTTTCTTAGCTTGCAATCAACTATAGGTAGTGCACGAGTAATTAGTAGAATAAAATAAAAACGAGGCAGTAACAGTAGAAACGGAACACAAGACCGTAGGACAACAAGTGCACCACCAGAAAGAATAATAATAATAATAATAATAATAATAATAATAATAATAATAATAATAATAATAATAATAATAAATTTATTTACGCAGGATGTATTCAGGACGGAACTAGGCAGGTTCGTCGAAGCCAGCAGGGGCTTGAAGGACTGAACCTAAGTAGCAGTGGTAAATAAGGGAGTTTCAGAAAATAATAAAATAAAGCAGAAAAACACCACATGGTTTCTTCAGTTGCGAAAACTACACAAAAATGTCACTCAGAAATTTATTGTCAGAGTCAATGAAAAAAATATACAATACAAATATAAGCTATTTTTCTAGTAGAAGAAAAAAAAAAAGAGGTATGGCTAAGTTCCAGTCGTATAGTATAAGAACTTGATGATAGAAGGAGTCATACACATGCACACACACGCAGATACGCGCACACACAAGTACACAGACATTACTGCATTACACTACACAAATAATGTTGACTCGAAGAAAGATTCATGTGAGGAAGCAACACCAATTATGACGAAACCAGAAAATGAGATATTATAAGGCCTCTTCATCGATGGAAAGTGTGCGGAATGCCTTTCTGAGTTTCTTTTTGGAAGTAATCTCTGAAAGGCTTGGTGGCAATAGGTTAAAAATCTGAGGGACGTAGTACGAACGCATATTTTTGCCGTAGCGGGTATAATCTTGAAGCTTTCCGCAAGTTTCGTGAGATGGGTCGTGGAGACTTAAATGTAATTCAGCACAACTGTAAAAGTTTAATATATTAATAATAATATTAATTAATAATAATGATTATTTAGTATTAATTATTATTAATAAATGATAATAATATTATTATTATTCTTATATTAATAAATTGTTTTATTTTTTCGTGCCCACAAACAACCTCTCGGTTTACAGCATAATGCACTAAGCCTATATCGAGTAAAACCTAAAAATACAGGAAACAACAAAGTTAAATCAATGAAAGTCATGCAACATTATCATAATGCAAAAATTGATCATTGATTAGTTCGCACACATTCAGTCACGTAGATTTAACATAAACTTACGAGTGGATGAAAAGATGTCGAGGTTAAGTTTTAGTGAATCATAAGCAATTTATATCCTTGACAATGAGATCACAGCGGAGAAGCGAGATTGATAAAAAGTTTAAATGTTTCGGCTCGAGCGAGAGGGAACATGAAACTCAGTAGTTTGTTATAAAGCCGCCAAATTTACCCAGCCATGAACAACTTTGTGAGGGAATAGAAAATCTCTGCACTGCCTTCTCACGGCCAATTTATGGAGCGAAACTTTACGAAGCAATGTTTCGTAGTGATAAGAATATATCCTTCCATTGTAGCCGTCCTAGAAAATTCTTACCATTCGTTTTTGCGCATTTTCAATAGCTAGCTCTTGCGACAGAGTCAGTGATTTCCAAATGGCTCAGGCAAATTTCAGTCGCGATCGAACTAGAGACTCAAATAAGAGTAGCAAGCAACTGCGAGCTAAAAATTGACGCCAAATTCTTTGAAATCTTTCCTAACGTCCTCAACGCTGCATTTACTGTAGAGAAGACATGGTTGTTGAAAGAAAGTGAGCTGTCGATATGCACTCCAAGGTCCGTGATAAAGAAAACTAGAGGAACTAATACGCCATCCATGTAATATGCAAAACAAATAGTTGTGGTGGCGCCCTCTTATGGTTCCCCCTTGTTACGTCATTACCTTGCAAACAACAAGTTCGATGGTGTTTGTAAATAGCATGGTGGAAGCTTGAAATCATTGCGCTCTTAAAGGAACACTGCCAACACCGTCAAAATTAAAGTTCTTTCATTCCTCTTATTTCCGTCGATGATAATCCCCTTTCTTACGTCATAGTCAGCGTTCGGCCAATCGTGGAAAGCCGACCACAGCGACGCTTGTGTTCGCTCTCGGGGCTAATACTCTGTTTCATACTTAGCGTGCAACGCTGTCATAGCTACTGGCGCGAGCGCGTGGCTTCATCTATGGTTTTGTTTGCGCGAGAACGCGTGCAAATGATCAACGAGATCAAGCCCCACACTCGCGCCAGTAGCTTTGACAGCGTTGCACGCTAAGTATGAAACATAGTATAGGATGATGCTACCCTTTGTAGTACTGGATGCCGGCAGTACGCGCTCACGGGTAAAATACAAAGAAATCGACGGAAACAAAATGTCGCCATAGCACAGACAGCGCCACAAACGCGTGCAGGGACACGCACTTTCACGCGCTTCTGAACAAAAAAAAAAAAATAAATAAACGTGTGGGATAAAATGGCCGGATGTCTCCACCCTAAGCAAGGTGCACATGAAGGCACCCTAGATAAAACTAGGGTGCCTCAATGTCCTTCTGTTTAGGGTGATGCCACCCTTTGTAGTACCCGATGCCGACAGCACGCGCTCACGGGGAAAATACAAAGAAATCGACGAAAACAAAATGTCGCCATAGCACAGTTGCACAGTCAGCGCCACAAACGCGTGCAGGGACACGCGGCTTCACGCGCTACTGAACAAAAAAGAAAAAGAAAAGTGTGGGACAAAATGGCGAGATGCCACCACCCTAAGCAAAGCGCACATGAAGGCACCCTAGATAAAACCATTCATTTGGATTTCAAGGGGTTAAGTGAAAAGCTCTTTTCTGTACACCATTTTGAAACTCCATGTAAATCAGCTTGGAGAAGAGAGCAGTCGGATAGTGACTTCACACATAGAAATAACAGCGTCAGCAAACAGAAGGATGTTAGCATTGCTGACACAATAAGTAGTGTAATTTAAAAACAACAGGAACAAAAGCGGGCGAAGAATTGAGCCCTGCGGCACGCCAGGTGTTGAAATAAACTGTTCGGAAAAGATACCATTGACACGAACAGAATTGCGACGATCACACAAGTAGCTATGAAACCATCTACACAAATGCGGGCTGAAACCATGTTAAGCCAGCTTGCTCAACAATAGATCATGCCTAACGCAGTCAAATGCCTTAGATATGTCTAGGCAGATGGCGTCAACTTGACCTCTACTAGTAACTACTGGTGCGGTGTAACTTAAAAACGAACACAAATAGGACTCTACAGACCTACCTCTTAAAAAAGCATGTTGTTCATCAGATGTCACAGTATTAAGGTAAAAGTAAACACGCTTATGAACTACTTTCTCAAAAATATTGCAAATCCACATATAATGACACCGGATGATAATTACTAACTAAACAAAAATCACCTCCTTTTAATACAGGGACAACAACGGCGAACTTCCAAAGCTCAAGGAAAAGTCCTTATTTAAGTAATAATTTTAAAATATGACTCAGAACCGGACCAAATACAGCACAGCAACCTTTCATAGTAAAAGTGGGTATGCCATCAATACCTTAGAAACTTTCGGTTTCATTTGATCTATTTCATCGATTATATCTTCAATGTCGACAGTAAAAGAACACAAAAGTCATCACGTTCTACACCAAGGTATTAATATAACTCAATTGCTGAGGCAAGTAGCAAGAACAAAAAAGGTCGGCCGAATATAATTTCTTTTGTATATATGCACGCGGCAATATAGTGTTTGTCCGTAAACATGCGAGGGAAGCAGAAAGTCAGTTGAAGGGAGGAGTTAAGTTCATCTTAACGAAATCCCGATCCAGGAGTTTCATTTTTATAAAAAAACAACAAAAAAACTCAAAACTTCTTTTAATTTTTTTTTTTTTTTTTTACGTTTGAAGTAGACATGGAAGTTATTTTTACAACCATAGTGTTTTGAGAAAACCTCAGGTGGATCAACTGGCGCGTTTGTTACCGCATCGCAGCTCAGAACACGTGGAGCGAAAGGCCCGCGCTGCAGAACCTTCGGTTTCGGAATTTAATCAGTCCACCCCGACGTTACCCTTACAAAAACAGGTCTCAACATTCTTTTTAATTTCTTTAGACTTTTATTGACTTTCCGGGATCCTATTGAATTCCTTTTTAAAGCACTTTGTTTTGATTATTGTCAAAAAAATTTCAAAAGAAAAAATACTGAATTTTTTTTGTAGACTTATTTATAAAAAAATTAAAAAGAAGTTTTAATTACGTTTTTCTGTAGGTTATTTTCTAAAAAAATTCAAAAGGAAAACCAAGATTTTGTTTTATAGACTTATTTATAAAAAAATTAAAAAGAAGTTCTAACAACTTTTTTTTGTAGATTTTTTTCTAAAAAATCTTATTGACATTATTTCTTTTTTATTATTTTATAAAAAGATAAAAAAAATTAAATTTTATATGGTTTGCGGTTGTGTGCAGGTTCCGGCGTAACGGCGATGGATACATGGTTCTGCAAACCCCTATAAAAATGTTTTTGGCTTTTATTGAAAATGTGTTGACTTGTTCACCCTGATTACTTCCTTTTGACATTGACTTCCTGTTGACATGGTCAACAGAAAGTTTGCTTATTTTGTGTTGAAAATTTTTTGATGATTTTCTTCCGCCTGAGTCAAAAGAAAAGCTGTTGACTTTCTATTAACTCTACGTTGATCTTTTTCTGTTGACTTCCTGTTGAAAGTGTCTTCAGAAATACTGCAGACGTTCTGTTTTCTTCGTGTTGAAAATATTCGGTTGACTTTCTGTAGCCAGTGTCAACAGAAACGCTACAGACTTTCTGTTGACTTTTTATTGACCACGGTACATCTTGACTAAATGTCAAAAGTCACTAAGTTTCTCAATACTCTCTGACAAGTTGAGAACCGCAGGAAGGTGCTTCAGTTCTCCTGCCTCCAGCGCGAGCCTTCTATCATTGACAGCGCTTCGACGTCTCGCGCCCCTCGAGCTCAAGCGCGCAGTCAAAGCACGACAGAAGGCATGGGGCGCGTGCTGGAAGCCAGGCGGTCGGAAAACACGCTCTGCCGTTCTCACTTTGTAATGACTATCGTGACTTTAGTGACTTTATTCAACTAGTCAACTAGTAAAGTAAAGCAAAATAACTATTTTAAAGTGGAGCAAACGCCTTGACTCGCTTCGTCCTTAGTGGTGCTGTGCAGAGAAGCGATAACATTTGTTCTAGGAGCCGTTTTTGTGGATGTTGTTTTAGCGACTACGCGGAAATAATATTAGTTGTACCAATGCTTTTTAGTAAGAGATAGAGTCCACGACCTTCGAAACACTGTCTTCCCTTTGAAAGACTTTCGAGAAGGAGATCAGACACTTGGAACCTTAGTAAGTGCTGAGGTGGTCACCGGCCAAATGATTACCTTCAATATGTAGGCTATATAAGGCTCTGGAGCAGGGAACGAGACTGTGATTCTGGTGTGGAGTGCTTTATGGTGTTTGTGTTTGTTTTCAGTGCTTATTTGTGGGATGTGTATGTATCAAAGGGACACTATTTTCTAACAAAACTCGAAATATATGAGTTTTTTTTAACGGCAATCTGCGGAAAAGTCAAAAGGAATTCAACAAAATTTATGTAAGAAGGAATTCTAAAAAATGTATGTAAGAAGGAATTCTAAAAAATGTATGTAAGAAGGAATTCTAAAAATTTAAGTGGCCAATTTTAACTAGGAGTTAAATAGGTTGTCAAAATAAAGTCTAAAAAACATCAATAAAGTTTAAAAAGAAATTCAATACGATTGCAGAATATTTTCAACAGAAATTCAAAAGAATTTAAGTAGAGATTTTTGTAAGGGTAATCCGGATGAGCATTAATTGTACCGGTGTGCGGCCGTGTATCACTACTGCCTAATGCACGTTAAAGACCCCAGGCAAGCAGTGGTACCGCACTTGCTAAATTCTCAATCTATACACCTTTGAAAGTGGGATCCTGGCTTAACCTCGAACCGCGCCGAGGTGAAGCGAAAATACTCTCCAGCCAGGACGTTCGCTGCTTGTCGTGCAATGTCGACAAGCGTCTCTTGCTGAAGCATACACAACAAAGCGCAGAAAGAAATTACGAAAAAATGATAAAACATAAGGTGTTGTCTTCGACCGCGAAAGAGCAAAAACATTGAAATAGAATACCTAAACCAGTAACAAATCGAAAATTTCGAAAAATGTCTAGTCTCAAAGCGCTTATCAGAATGCGCCAGAAGCCGCATGGCCATTGCATCAACGATGGCTGCGCTAGCGGCAGCTCTGGCTTCCACGACGTGCGGGAACAGAGGCTGTGATCGTTATCAACTTCAAGTCAGCTCCAACCCTTAAAGACGCCCGCCCCGTCCTACAATATTTGATGCTACGATTTTGTGTGGATACCTCCTCCTGCGTTCCGAAACACTGAGTGTCTCGCTAACGCTGGCCGTCGGCGATACACCAGACGCCGCCATCTTGTCATCGCGCACCCGAATGACGTGCCCCTGGCTCACCCCAGCATGTTGGAACCGTTACGCGGCGCCAGCATCGCTCAAAATGGCAGCGCAGAGGAGCCTTTCTTGCACACGTGTACACTCCATCTCATGAACTGCGTGCAGCAGACGCAAAAGCACAAGCGCGAGCGTGCTGCTTTCAGATTTGCCTTTCTTTCACGAGCACCCGCAAAAGGAAAGCAAGTCTGAAAACCATATGTCCGCACCTATGCCTTTGCCTTTGCTGCACACAACTCCTGATATAGAGTATACAGCAGAGACACAAGACGCCCCATGAGCTGACCAACTTCCCGCCGTCTAAGCGAACACTCATGACAATGGACCTCTCGCAATATCAAAGCGATCCTATCATAGTGCCACGCAAAGCACTTTGTGTACCTTTCGGCCACAGTTTCGCTTTCGATTTGCCAACCTCAATATACCCTTCTTCAAAAGTCAGAGTCACCTTGTGGCGGTCCCAAAGCTCCAATATATGCAGCTCTAATGGCGGTGAAAAGAGATAATGTTTAACTAAATCAAGCACCCTCGATTTGGTGAATCGAAGGTCGTGTAAAAGGACCAAAATATTTTCAATTTTCTGCAATATGCTTTGGAAGGCGTTCGCTGTTTCTGGTTCTGCACAGGGCTGGTTTGGCTCTGCACAGGGTGGGCAGACTAACTTTCGGAAAGGGTCTATTCACGACCAAATACAGTGCATGCAATTTCGAATATGTGGATTTTCTAAAATGTATGGTGTGGCCCACCAATACAGATAGAATGCTGGGCAACGTTTTGGGGGGCTCTCGACGTACCAGAGTTTGTGCGCACATAAACGAAGGAAGAAAAATAATAGACCGATCTCACCAACCGTTCGCCGCATGCGTGACGCCGCCATACTTTAGTTTTGTATTCAGGAGGCAAAAGGCGGTGCACGCGAGGGCCCGTGCCATCTCGTGCTCTACACGCGGCGAGCTTATGTTGTCGCACGTGCAGAAAGACTAAAGTTCCCTCGATGCATTGCGGCAGCGGTGGCGTAGTCAAACTGGCTGGTGAGATCGGTCTATTGTGTTGGTTCGACTATCCTGTTCTATGGTCTCGATGTTTTAGGCTTCTTAAATGATCCGTGAGCCGGGAGGGTGATGCTGTGCTCTGGAGAGGTAGCTAGGCCGCCAGAAAGGTACGGAACGCAGCAGGCCTTACTCCTACTCCTCTCTAAGCCTAGACGAGGAGAGGAGTAAGGGCTGCCGGTTGCGGCACTGGGAATCCATGTTTCAACGAGGGTTCAGACGAAGATGAATGGGTGCAATGCATGCGAGTGCCGACTTTTTTGTTATCGAATGCTGTGATGCACTCCGTCAAACGGACAATCGAAATCGAAACCACGCAACTCCTTTCCTAGGCTAAAAAGGTCCCACAATGCAACGCGCGCAGTGTTGCATGCAGGGATTTTCGGAAGGAGTGTATTGACCAAACTCCGACAAAAAATCATGCAAAAATTTGAAGTTTTGGTTTATAAAACGCTCAATTTTCGCCACAGGTAAACTGGTAGAGTTGAGTGCGAATAACCCCTAATAACCGAAATACAATTCGCGAATAAAAGGGATATCAAACGTACAAACCGCACCTAATAGAGAACCCTATCGAAACCGAAGGTACAAATCCAGAGCAGTTACGACGCCGGAGAGCCCACGGGTTCAAACTATTGAAGCCCAAATGCACCAGGTGTTTCATCAAAGTCAAGCCCCCGCGGGGCGCATTAGAGCGGACGGTCCCCAAACGCCCGACAGTCCCCGCGCTAAAGCGGTCACACATGAGAGCACCCGACGAGCTCTCGCCGATCCACGCCAACTTTTCGCAACTCAAACCCAATCCAACCTCCATATTTGGTTGGCGAACTTTGAAAAGTAAAAAAAAAAAAAAAAAGAAAACAGGCCCCGATACGGAGCAGCACCCACTCGGCGTTCGAGCGTGCACAGTGGTGTGACGGGTAGCGCTCCCGCAGCGCAAACACCGTCGACCCGAGGTGGTAGAGAACCCAGATCTAGGAGAAAAACCAGCTGATACCATGGAGAGCTCTCGCAATTTAATGGCGGACACCTACAGGACAGATCGGTAGATCATGCCCAAGCGTGCGTTGTCGCGTGGCAGACAAGTACATCTTACTAAACTGAAGTAACTAGACACCACTACTCGTTAGTCACTCGAAAAGTAACTAAATACATTACTCGTTACTGCGATTCAAAAGAGATGCCTCACCTCAGCTTGAAACTAACGCGTAATTTTCTGGTTACTGCGAATGTGTCGATTTTCCTAGGCGGTAGACGTTTTCAATATTTGTAGTCGTTAATAACTACTCGCATTTTAACGCGTTCATTGGGGAACAGCTGTGGCTATATTGATTCACCATTGTGCTCACCTTTTCATAATGTATCTAACGTTTCAGTTGTTTATTTTTTTCACGCTCAAATTACAAGCGTGTGCTGGGGTGACAACTAGGCTGGGTACTTGGGTTGTACACGCTCCCATCCGGACAAAATAACAAAAACACGTTACACGCTGCTTTCTTAACCTCGCGCTAAGCGCGTGCTGACCGGAGCGTTCACCAGCTTTGTATTGCACCGCCAAAACTGTCGCTCGTGGCAGGCGATAAGTAGCTGACGGCACGTGAGGAGCGCTACATCAGCGCTTCGCTCCATGTGAGAACCGGCTTAAGTCTGCCCCGGGCGGGAGAATCCTGGGCGGAGGACTGATCAAAGTTTTGGAGACGCTCGCAGGCAGTCGACGCTTTCACATCCCTCGCAGCTTGTATAGCAAGCGCGTGGCCCAAAAACCACCTGACCATCATCGAGCAGTTTGAACACACTTAAAGCTAGGCACACTACGAGGTGGTCAATAACGCGGCGCCGCGCCCGGAGGCCAAATGAACGTACACCGGCGAACGTTATCTGCAACAACAAACGTCAGCCAACAGAGAGTCCCTCTCAACCCTCGCACATATTCGCGAAATGGAAGGCCGACTCTCCGCAACGCAGGCCGGCAACGATTCAATCATTCTCCGTTATCCCCGCTCTTAGCTTCGGGTTATTCGACGGGGAAACCATCCGTCGGCATCGGTCGAATAAAGGAACCCATCAATCGCGCTGTCTTTCAACGTGCATTTATGGAAGCCGAATACCAGAGGTCAGGTGGAGTTCAATGGACGCTTAAAACGTTCGACGCTTTCGCGATTTTGGATAACAGCTGCCCTACATGTTCCAAACGCGACCCCTAAACCTCGTGGCCTAGAGTGAGCAGTTGGAATCACTCTCAGGTCTAAGCAGATTATAGCGACTGAAAGGGCGAGAACGGAAGGGAGGAGCTTCAGTTGTTCCGCCTCCAGCACGAAGCTGCTATTTCATCGACAACGCTTTGGTGTCTCGTGCCATAGCCTCCTCTATACTGACAAAAGCCTGGCAGTTCGCCACGAGAAGCGGCCGCCGAAATTGGAAAGGTACAGCGGAAGACAACGGATGAGAGGAGAGCCACGTGACCACGCCCCGCTGCGGCGAGACGCCGAAACACACTTCTCCCGAGCGATGGAATGTCTGCTCGTGCTCCTCGCGTTCCTCGCGCTACCGCTTCTTTTCTCGTCGGGTTTGAAAACCATGTTCGGGTCCTCGCCGCTGCAAAAGCTGTGCGCTGACCGTCCAGGTTCCCCCAGAGCCGTATAGAGTTTGGCCAATAGGAGGAGCAAAGGCAGCAGCCAGCGCCGAATATTCCCTCCGCGGTTAGAGCGTAAACTAAATATGTGACAACATGTCGACCAATCAGCAAACCGCGACGTCACAATACTGGAAACGACATTTAAAGCGTGAAATGAAAGCGTTCAATCTCGCAGCAGCACGACGACGACGACGACGACGTTTAGAGGATGCCACACCGGGCGTAGGCGGTGCCTCAATCTAAGCCCGGGCCTCAGTACCTCGGAGGCGGCAGCTTTCTGCTTTGACTGGGCTACCCCCTTGAAGTCTGATGCTTCGACACCAGTGAGCGACAGCACCATCATGCTCCTGGGCATCCTTTGTGCAACTGTGCACCGATAGAAGGCAGGCTGCAGACCCCCTTTGGCCGCTGCTGATCCGCCTCGACGAAATGTGGACATGTTCAAATTCGGAACTGACATCCTCCGTAATAGCAACAATCTATCTCGTCGTCATCTTGTATGTATATACTCATCGCATTGTCATGTTCCTACGTGGCACCGCGGGCATCCATGGTGCGGGCTGTGGCCTTTCCGCGGTGCCGCCGCTCTCCTGAGCCAAATAAAGATCATTTTTATTATTAAAACAGTGCAAAAGGTGGGGCGCGCGAGCGTCTTGAGACGCGGTTTGCTCGGCTCGGGTTGAGACGGTCCCGCACGGCTCGTGCGCTGGCTTGGGCAGTGCTTTCCTTCCCCCATTCTCAGCTGAGACGCTGTTTCTAGCACGTCAGCCCTGGTTTGGACCGCACGTTCGTTTATTCTACCGTTTAATATGGACGTGACGAAACCCTAACATGTGCCAAATTTTCAGTCACCAAGAGTTATATCTTTTCACTCTAGCGACGCTAAAACGACTTAAATTTAGTCGTGTCACATATTTAGAGCTCCCAATAACGTCTCTGGGTTCCCCGAGAAATGCTCTACGCTACCAGATCCTCGCGCTCCAAATGTTGCGACCGGGAACTCTATGGCTCCGTCGTCGAATTGCCAGGCTTTGTGCGCTCCGATTGCAAAACGAAACTTAAAAACGTGTGGAGTTTGTGCACGGTTTTTCAGAAAGCCGTAAAATGCTTCGCGTGTCCTTCTAATCATTCTGCAATTTGTTAATTTAGTGCTTTTCGATGATACTGAGCAATTTTTTCATTGAAACCATGCCCTTAAACGCAATATTAAAAAAGTTAATTACGCAAAAATATTAAACAATATAATTATCTCAAAGTTTAATATTTTTTTCTAAATGGACCCCTGGCCCAGGAATAAAACGACACAAGTCTTTTTTTGTTGCGACGCGTAGTTTTCACAGTACCGAATTTGTCCACCTCTGGTGAACCACCCTTTATATACTATATACAGAGTGTTTCACGTGAGAGTGACCAAAATTCCTACAATTAGTGTATTCAAGGTAAAAAAATAAGTTTCTCGAGACCGGAATACTCGTGGTGGCGAGCGTCTCAAAATGCGTGATACTTAGAAGTTAGTTCTCTAATTACTTGAAAATGACTCATGAACTTTTTAAGTAGTAAAAATAGGCACATGGTTCCAATTAGAAGCTTGCTGAGCGTCATCGTAAACCCCTAAATCAGTGATATTCAGAAAAACTTTGAGCGCGTGAGAAGTGTAGTAGTGCACTAAAGTTACCACTCGTGGAGCAGGTACAAGGCTAGTCATTAGCGAACTAATCAGTATCGCGCATTTTCTGACGTCCGCCATCAGGAGTAATGCGATCCCGAGAAAAAAACTTTTTTTCTGGAAAGTTGTAGGAACTTTTGTCACTCTTACGTGAAACAGGTATATCTATATACAAAGCGTATAGCATTGTTGTTTACTTAAGCAGTTTTACACGTGATCTGACACGTGACGCGACCCAGGTGTGGAAACCAAACACAACTCTGTAATCGATTTTGGCAACTAGTCTTGAAGAAGGCCTGCCTCAGGCCGAAACGTCGACTCACTAATGCTTTAAAACTCGAACAACGCTTCGAAGTGCGACTTCATTACTATATATATATATATATATATATATATATATATATATATATATATATATATATATATATATATATATATATATATATATATATATATATACTAATAAGGTACACAGCGCGAGAAAAAAAAAAGTAGACGAGGTAGAAGGGTGTACAGAAGACAAGTGCTATAGATATATAAGTACACAAGACAGCGCTTGTTTTCTGTACGGCCTTCTACTTGGTCCTCGGTTGTTTTTGTTATTTTTTGCGCTGTGCCGAGTTTATTAAGCATGAACCAACTAGCCCACATTGTCACCCTAAATCGTTATCTATTCAGTCCCTTGGAGTTTCCGTGTAAAAGCAGCGGCCGCAAGTGCCTCGAGACACGATCAGAAATTTAATTAAAAGACATTATTACGTGCTTTCCAATAAAGTCTAAAATAAAACGTTTGGTCACCCATGTAGACAACGAGAAATATACAGAACTAATTAAATGGCACTCCTTCTATTGAAAACAGGAGCAAAACGTTTTTTTCATAAGGCTTAACTCTATACTGAGTCATAGGATATTATTTGTTTCTATTTGCAACTTTTGAATGAGATAAGTTCGCCCTTCGATATCTTAGAAACACGAATGCACCACCTTCTTACTAAATCACAGTGTCGCAGAATGCTACATTGACGTTTGAAATGCATTCAAAGTGGGTTCGAGTCGTTGGGCTCTTCCTTTAGAGCAGGCACGTCGAGCTCGCAATGCCGCGACGTGGCATGACTGTCGCTTCAAACAGGAAACAAGGACCGGCTTCCGTTCAATCAGTCCTGGAAACAAACCCATCAAACTCTGTCCCGTTCCCATTCTAAACTCGGCGCACGTATAGTTTACCATTCTTCAAGACACGCGACCTGCATTTCCCCGTTTCCGTCGCCCTTGAACGTACGCTGGGTCGACATAATGCCACCTACAAGACAAGACAACGAACTAGGCAGCGCTGCTTGAATTTACTTATGATGACGTTGGGGAAACATAAAAAAAAGGAGGGGGGGGGGGGGGTAAGCACAAGCCTCGTCTTTAAGGGGGTATATTGGTCGACAGCGGAGAAACGCGCGTGGCGGGAACATCAATTGCGTGAGCCAGACAGACGTCCGCCATAAGTCCCTACTGGGGAAGAATGGGGGAAGAACGCCGATCCCTAGGGGGAATTCTTAACGCACGCTGCGCCCCATTGATCTAGATTGTGAGAAACACGAAAAAACTTTCGGAGCAGCCCCATCTCGCCATAATGATAGTTGTAGTATTGAGTTAGCACTGTCAAGCTTGGACTCCGCTGAAGCCTGCAAGACTGCGCTGCTTGGCTTATACAAAAAAAAAAAGAAAAAAAACTTTCATTTTGTTGTCGTTTCGAATAATTCAGCTTTCTTTTTCACTATGTTAAAACACCTAAGACTGGGTGTGAAAAAATCCTTGAAACAACCACCCTTAAACGGGCGGTGCAACGATATTCAATTGTAATGTTTTTCCCTTTACACGAGCTTACTGGCACTAGTGGGACTCAAGGATACTCGCACGCAATGGCCAAGAAACTTCTTTTGGTTAAGGTGTAATTTCTAGGAGAAAAGCGAGCGTTTTCATTCAATCTCTCCTTCGCAAAACTTGATGACGTAGCTGGACGGTCGCAGTACCACCCAATCATGATATTTTGATGTGGTTCATAGATAGGACCCCAGTATTGCGTGGGAACTCGATTTGGGCTCGTCATAATCGATAGCCCGAGAAGCATTCGGGTATTTTTTTTAAAGAAAACGTACAAAAAAAAGACGTCACGACTTTTATCAGTGCGAAGAAATATACCTGACAAGCTTGCAATCGCACGCGCTGCCCACACGAGCGACACGGGCTTGGTGGCCAAAAAGATCATTTTATGACGTAACGACTGGTCGGATGTTTTTCGTGTGTTCTCGCGTTTAGTTACATCTTTGGGGAAGACGAACGTGATATCATCACGAAGGACAAATAATGAGGCGGTGTATAACTGAAGGAACTAAACGTTTCATGGGGTGAACTTGTGCCCCCCCCCCCCCCCCCCAAACAAAAAAAAAAAAAACAGAAAAAGGCTAGCGACGCAGGCGTCGATGTCGGCGTAACAGCAGGATCGAGCGCTGAGGCGAGACTGACTCCGCTCGCCATGCGGAGTCCCTTATATACCCGCGTGATTTTCTGGTACATTCGGCGTAGAACTTTTGGCGCGTAGAACATTCGGAACTCGATCAGACGACAATGTTCTCGAACTTACGAGAACGCCAAGCTGAAAGAATAAACGAAAGAACATTCCGCTGACTGGAATCGAACCTAAACCTTCCGCACGTGGTCGCTCGGCGACGCGCGTGGCAGTATTCAGATTCACGGAATTCACCCTTAACTCGTATTTTTCAAGAAGTGTTTCGGTTTTAAGAACCCGCTCTACTTAGGGTTTGTGTAGTCCCCAATAGCCACTGCACGCGCTGTCTGGAAATCATTAGAGCAGATAAAAAAAAAAATGCCGTCGTACCACTGTCAATGCCAAGAGCTTGTGCCGGAACGCGTTCGGAACGAAAAAGAAACAAAAGCATTTGGAACAAAATGAAATAAAACAAACGCGTTCCGACAAAACAGATGTCTTGTTTCTTCAGAACGCTTTTGTTCAAGGAAACCCCACGGTGCGTGAACGCGACGCGATGCCCAACGACTTCGCCGAGAGGCGTCGCAGCTGTTGCTGTGACCGTACTCTGCATTAACACAGGACTGCTCGACTTTTTGGGGAGTTCTGTTCAAGCGCGCTCTCGCGTCTACCGCACTAAAGACGCGAGCATGGAGCGATTTTGGATCGCTCCAAATCCCCCGAAGAAATTCCAAATAGAAATGAAAAGGTGGCGTAGGAATTCCTGAAGAGGGAACTCAGTGAGCTCCGAAACGTACAGGAACATTCTTTTAGGGGTACGTTGGAGTTACTTTGAAGAACTACAGCTTGCATCCCCCAACCAGACATATTTCTGTAAAAATATCTTTGCGTTCGAGACTCGAGTATATTTTCGACATTCTGAAAATCAGATTTTGTAGCTGTTCTGGATAAAGGTATTTTGTTTTTAATTCGATAACCTAATTCGCTTTATTTATTGTATCAACAGACTCACTGATTAGCGATATAAAAATGTTTAACGTGTCACGTATAACAATTGTATAAGGAAACTGGAAACGATAACCGATCACGTGAACTAAATGAATAAAATCGTTTTCATTGTATCGCAAAATGTTCAGTTTTTTTTGTTTTTGTTTGTAGCGTAAGCTACACTGGCCGAGGTTGAGCAGTTTCGCGTGGCTCCTGGAGAGCCGTGCTGCGCATGCGCGAGGAGCAGTGACGGAACGGGTCCCCGATGCACGTGCCGCGCGCATGCACCCGCTCGAGATCATGGCTCGCGCTGTCCGGTTGTTCTGCGCGGCAGCTTGGTTGCTTGACACATAACAACACGGCGCACAGCTGGCGCAAAAAAGTCAAATTGGGGGGTTTTACGTGCCAACCCAACGACGGGTATCTGGCACAAACCAGCGGAGGACTGAGGATTAATTTGGACCACCTGGGGATCCTTTGACGTGCAACCGAAAGCTCGGTTACACGGCGCCTCCTCCGCAATAAGAAGAGCGGAGAAGCTTAACTCATCGGACCCCGAAGTAGTCACATAATGCGTATACCGTGTGTGTGTCATTGAAGCAGCAGTAAGCATGATAATCAAGCTAATCCTAGACAACCAGGAAAGCTAAGAATGACCAGCTGAACCTAAGCTTACGCTTCGTATATCCTGGCATAGCCGAGCTAAGCCACTGCATTTTTTTTTCATGCGAAATGATATTGTTGTGTGCGAATAGCTGAGTTAGCAGCGTGTTCGACTCCCACGCATCTAAAAGGGTTTGATCCCCGCCAGCCTGTCCCTTTTATCTTTATTTTGTTTGCAATTTGCACGACTGGAATGTTCCAGATGACTCGAGGATCTTATTGTTTGTTCGAGCTCGGATACTGCTTGATACCCACCCGCTTACAAAACGCGCTTCGCAAGGCTGCTTGAAGTCGTCCTTCTGTCGCCGTCAAAGAATACGCTCTTTGATACTCCATGTTTCTCTCCACAAGTTCGCGGCATTAAACGTTCATTTTAAGTTTTATTAATCAAGTTTATGTTTTTATTCGTGACAATATATAGTTTATGTTCGGCAGTTGTATGAGAACGGGCTTCTTTCTTCTAGTGTTCTTGTTAATATGTTTTTATTTCTGACACAGACCATAATAAGAATAATGATTTTAGAATGGCACAGCATATTTGGATACAAAAATAGGAAGTGGTGCAGTTAATATTCTACCTTTTAGTACGGATGGTGTGAATGGACAGAGTCATGCTTCAGTGACCCATATATATATATATTTTTTTTTTCATTCTTCTAAAGAAAAAACTCGAAATCTAAAAGGAAATTATAATTTGAAGATGGGGGAAAATAAAGCATAAACTAAACGTCAACGAGACACAGCAAGAGAAAATAAAATCAAAGCGAGAGACACAATACTATGTTCCGCTCAGTTCGTGAATGGCTTCAGTTCCTGTCTTCAAACTTCAAGAATCTAAGCTATACCTAAAGAAACACTTTTCTTTCCGCTCCCCTTTACGATTTTCAACCGATTCCATTCCCCGCATGCTCTTGACAGTACACGTAACACACACAAACACACACGCACGAGCACACACTCGCCAACACACCACACACGCACATAAAAGCACACACACACAAATAATAAAACTGAAAAGCTAAAACTGCTCAAATAAAATAAAAGAGCAGAAGGAGGTTGCGCGCCGACATCGACTTCTGAAAACGCACTGCGAAGCGAATTTCGAACAGACGGCCACCCGGAGTATCCCTCCCATTGTTTCGTTTAAAGCAGCGCGCTTGGGACGTTTCTTGTCGAATCACGCACGGAAAACAAAGATTTAGACTGGCCTGCGAACGTACGCTAAACCTGCTTATGAACCAACAGCCTGTCTACTGACAAGTCCACGTCTGCCAACAACAGGTGTGGGCACTGCCCATGCGCTGAAACCAGATTCGCGTGAGATGAGTAATCTGTGCATGCTCAGAACGCATTCCACAGGTAAACGAAAATGGCGGAGATCAGATAGCAAATAATAAAACGGTTCGTAACCGCGGGAAGGCGATAACTTTAAAAAGCAAAGACCACCGATCTTTTTCCGTACTTTATCGACGAGGAACGCAATTGGATACATCGTCCTCACTTCTGTCTATTTCGGGGTGGATAAATACCTCACCCGAGTGACTTTCGCGAGTTACGCAACCGAAGCGTCCATTGCAGTGTCCACTTTTCCGTAAACGTTGGCGTTTGCCGTATGGCCGCAGATGCTTGAGTGTTTTGGTATAGCGTGGCTGGCTCTTACGTACGCAATACGCAATACTTTAGCGTACGCTAAAAACGACCTCCTTGGACCAATTTTAGTTGTTCGTTACATTGCCGAGGGAACATCTCGCAAGACCTTTTTGATTCAATTTGTCAGAGCCGTCGAACTCCGCGTGCTTATAGCGCTACCATGCTCATTAAAAAAAAAAAAAACATAAAAAAAGAACGCTTCCAATACGTAGTGACTGAAAGAAGCTGATATGGTTGGTTTGGCATGCCTCTGAAGGTTTCCAGCTGAACGCAGAGGCAAAAACGAAGGAGGGGTATGTATCTCTTTTTTTCCCTCCTTCGTTTTCCCTTCACCGTTCAGCTGAAACCCTTCAACAGCTTCCGATAATTTTATTTTAAATGAAACCAAGCCGCAGCTGCCTGGTCAAGCGCGCTCTTCTGCGGGGTACGGAAGGTACGAGTATGAATACGTAGCCAGATTCGATCACGGAGCCTCCGTCATTCATCCCGTGGAAACGGCACCTTTTATCGGTGCTATTGCGGGAAGAAATCCATACCATCTACTGATGTCCGGCGCATAGCGACAACTTCGGCGATTTCTCGAAGAGTCGTTTGGTCTGTCGGCGATGAACTGCGCGAAGAGGCTTAGCGTTGAGCACATCGCAGCGTTCACGCACATTGCGAGCGGCGAACATTTTCACTATGCACTCCTTCAGCTGAGCGGAGATCTGATTCGACCGTGGTAGGTCCCGGGAAGAGTTGCCGAGCTAAACACCACGCAATTTCACGTAACACTAGACTTCGCGAACATCACGTCGCCCTTGCTTATACCTTCCTGCGCCAGTTGGGCTAACCGCCATCTTGACACTGGTGCTCTCGCTGGGACCCGAGATCTCTCGAGCTTCTCGCAAAGCCCGCTAGCCCGCAACGCAAAATCCCCAGCGTTGCGTGCGTACGCAATACGCTAGCACTTCTATAGCGTTCCGCGCATGCGCAGTCTCGACCCGCAATATTTCTTTCTTTTTTTGTGCGCAAAGTTCTAGCGTACGGTCCACTAAAACGGTTTCCTGGGCGAAATGGCCTCGCCCAACGAACGGACTTGAAGGGAAAAGGAAAATAGAAACAAACCCAAACCCTTACAAAAGGCAAACAACGCGTGCAAATAGACAATAGCAGGAAGAAACTATAAAAATGTCTCGAATAGAACGAAAAGACACAGAAAAACAAAGCAAAGAGGACTCTCGGGGTCAGCAACAATGTCTTGATATGACGAAAAAAAAAAAGCAAAAAAGAGCGAGTTAGTAATATACCGTGAAACTAAAAAAAGAGGAACAGTTTTTCTTTTTTTCTTTTTTTAGAAACGTGCTTGACGGGAAAAGCAAATAGACTCAAGGAGGTTAACTCGAAAAGGAAACAGAGAGACACCGGAGAGAAACGCGTCTATACGGAGCTCTCAAAGAAAGGGGCAGCGGCCATCTTTTTTTTTTTTTTTTTTGTTAGTTGGTCTGTTTGTTGGAAAAGACGTTCGGCCCCTTATCTCAGTGAACCGGTACAAAGCGACGAAAAAATAGACAAACATTATTTCCGGGAGATGAGTTTGCGTTCAAGTTGGGGGTGATGGCGAGGACTGGAGAGAAAACGCCGCTTCGTTGTCTGCGTGGAGGAGGGATGGCGCGGCCGTCTTCAACAATGCTGCGAGACGAAGATAAACGCGGAAGCAACAAAGGTGGGGGAAAAAAAGAAAGACATAGAAAATGGTCAGGTTGCTTGCTTGGTGTCGTATTGAGTGTGCTGGCGCTATCGTAATAACTAAATACGAAAACAAGACGATCTCGGCAAGGAGGAAGCCGTTTCGTCTTGCTCGTTTCGTGAAGACAAGCGTCGTGTTTTATGAAAAACAGAAAAAGGTGGTAACAACAAGAATAATACTCCAGTTTAAAAAAAAAATTAAAGAAATGTCTATGCTTCATCGTAAAGAAAGTGTTAAAAGAAAACATCTGAGTAAAATCTCTCTGGTTGGAAAACAATAAATAAAGGACGACAACCAACGAAATCCTAAATACGAAAAATAGGGACCCTACGCTTCGAGGCCTACTCGGCTCTTCTTCGGGGGCGACAATAGCAATGGCCGTTATTTCTATTTCTTCTAAATATCTTAAAAATAGGATCCCTATTTCTTAAAGATTTCCTTGGTTGTCATCTTTTGTTTAAAGGGACCATGAAACGATCTTAGACATAATTTTACTGACTGCATATTGTTTATGGGATCAAAAGAAAACTAGCACGCGAGATCAGGAAGGCGAAATTCTAATTTTTGACAAGACATTTTGGCAAATAAATGTGCACTATATTTTACTCTTTCTCCCTCCAACGCTCTCTGGGATCGGACGTTTCAACGAACGCCGTTTCGTCCAACGCCGTTTCATCGAAGCCGTTTCATCGAATGCCGTTTCATCGAACGCCATTTGATCGAACGAATCCCGGAGAAAAGCTCACCGGAGAAAAGCTCACCGGAGAAAAGCTCACCGGAGATAAGCTCACCGGAGAAAAGCTCACCGCAAACCCGGCGGATGTGGAGAAAAGCTCACCGACCATTGAGCGTATGCGGAGAAAAGCTCACCGATTTTTTTTCTTCTTTTTATATGGAGGCTGTTGGATCATGCGTAACATATATCAATTTATTATCATTAAAATTCGTCAGCTTTGTAAAACAAAAAATGTACTTCTTTGTATTATTGGTTAAGCTTATTGTGTATATTGCTCCCAAATTAATAATTGCGGGCCAGTGTTTTCTGTGGCTTAGTCTATAGGCAACGAAAGTCTAACTGAAATCTTTATGAACTTGAAGAACAGGAAAAAGTTCGAAAACTTAATAATGTCTGCCTAAAACCTAAAAATCAAAACTGTAAATGCCGAAAATTCGAAAGCGCATGCGCAACAACGCGGTGCCTGAAATTCCCTTTGAAGCTTTTGTTAACAAAAGGATAAAACAGTCAGTAGGATATCGAGATTTCTGTTTTCCACGGACATGCACGTTTTCTAGCCGTTCGTGCTGGTGTTTCCACACGTTGCCTTTGTGTGATAATGCCCTTCTACAGTGAGCCCCCCATGACCTTCAGAGCTGCACACTGGCACCGTTGTTACTCGTGAACTATATAAGAAGTAGCCTTCTGTAAGGTAGCGAATTGGGAGAGTGGGTAAACGTTATCCGTGATGAAAACCGCCCAAACGACGGCGACGGAGTGAAGACAACAAACACGGCAGGACAAAGTTGTTCTCGCAACTAAATTTATGCTACTGAAATTAACAGAAAGAAAACAGCGTAGCCAACGCTGATTACATCAAGAAACACCTACTTATCTATTAGGCACTACACAATATTTGGAGCATAAACGGTTCACACACCGCTATTCATATTAGCTCGCAAAGAACAGACATCTTTATTTGACAGAGCTACCGACGTCGCACTGTCAATAAATAGACCCTTTCCGAAATTCAGTCTGGCCACTTTGATCACTATCATCATCTGTGGAACGGCATCTGTGCCATACCAATGGCGGCCTTCTAGTGACTGATAAAGGAAGACGTTGAAGATGCTCCTAAACGGATGATGCGAGGCCTGTATATTTGGGGGGTCAGCACGACGCGCCGTAGGAATGGAGCACAAGAGCTGCGTAAGCGTTCATTTCTAATAACTCAGATTCAGTCAATCTGTGGGCGGCACACAATTGGCTTTAAAGCGCTTTGGTGTACAGAATTTTCTCGAGGCATCTGAGTGGGTTGGAGCTTTGTTCTAAATGCAGGTTCTTGGTCACCATCGAACTGAAAGTGATCAAGAAAGAACTCACACTGAACAATTCCTCGCGTGCCGTTGACTTGCGAAAGTGACGGTGCCGATACAAGTTCATCTCCGCCATTGATATGGCAAAACCTAAACTGCTTTACGAACCACCAGATGGCACTGAATTTCGGAAAGGGTCTATTGTTGTCTTTTTTTACCGGTGTACGATGTTCTCATTTTATACTTGCGGCTTCATTGATATAGAGAATGGGTGATTACTAAATTCTGAGGAATTAGTAAATATGCCCAATGAACTTCAAGAATATTACAAAAATGAGGACATATTTTTAATGAAGTGACGAATGGGAATTGTGTTAAATTGTCACGATTGACGCGGAACTCACAAAGTTAAAAAAATCGGTGAGCTTTTCTCCGCATCCGCTCAAAGGCCGGTGAGCTTTTCTCCGCATCTGCCGGTTTTGCGGTGAGCTTTTCTCCGGTGAGCTTATCTCCGGTGAGCTTATCTCCGGTGAGCTTTTCTCCGGTGAGCTTTTCTCCGCCGCCCTGATCGAACACCGTTTCATCGAAGCCGTTTCATCGAATGCCGTTTTATCGAACGCCGTCTTATCGAACGCCAGGGTGGCATTCTCGCTTCCTGCAGCTGATCGGAGGTGCCCATCCCGGGTTCTGGAAGTTTTTGACTTGCATCGCCGCAGAACATCAACTGACGGAAGACAAGCTGGAGGCGATGCTGAGTTCCCAAGAGCCTCCTCGCCAGAAGAAGGCCATAGTGGCAAAACATGAGAAGGTCCGGCTTTTTAGGAGAACCGGCGGAGCATGGCTGTGGGGGACTTTTTGAGAGCAATTGCTCATCCTTTGAAATGGTGAATGGCTGTCGCACGAACACATGAACCCCCGAAAGTTTTCAAATAAAATTTGAAGTGACGTACTTACTTTTGTCTTCATTGAGTCTTAGAACTAAAAAAAAAAAAAACAATGTTTCGTTGTAGTTTCATAAATAGCACCTCAGCTATAGCAACTGCAAGCTTCGGACAGTACAAAAGTATCAACAGAAAGACGTGAGAGGCTAGGAGGCTCACATGGCTAAGGTTGTTGCGCCTGCGCAAAACCTAAGTCGCCTTCTGACCTCCATGAGTTGGAGTGCGCTCTTACCGGGAGTGCGACTTTTTATTTTTTTGTTACAATACCCTCAAGGCCCATCGGGTAATACAGAGGGGGTGAACAGATAAGCACAATATGCGAAACAAGCTTGCTTGCATCAAAATAAATTGTAACAGCTACAAGTTTGGACATTAAAAAACCTGACGATGAAATGGGTGAATGACACGAAAATGCACTCGATCCGTGCATAAAAGAGCACCTTTCACACTTTTTATATAAAAGACATTCGATGAAACGGCGTTCGATGAAACGGCGTTCGATGAAACGTCCATTTTTTCGATGAAACGGCGTTCGACGAAACGGCGTTCGATGAAATGTCCGGGAACCTACTCGTATCTCATGCAGAAGCTAAATTCAACTGACGTGCTCAGAAAGAAAAGGAAAAGAAGACTCTGAGTGTCTGAATGAGTGGATTAATAAATGAGTTGTGGCGAATCTTTCTGCAATAGGCGGTAGCTTGCTCCACCTAGCAAAGTAACCGCAACATCCACAGTGTCAGAGTCTTCTTTTCCTTTTCTTTCTGAGCACGTCAGTTGAATTTAGCTTCTGCATGAGATACGAGTAGTGTGTCACTCGAACTGTGCTCGCAAACGACGAAATTGTTGATGAGTATACCATCGACAGAAATGACCAAGTTCTATATCTGGTTGCATAAGCCGCAGCCTCAATGAGATCAGAGCAGATCGGTGGGTTTCTGTATGATGAACTCCATTAGGAATTTATATTACTTCATTTCTAGCGTTCTGTGTTCGCAGACGAAATGTGAACCTACCATTATGTACTGAGTAATTGCAACACCTCCGCGGCCGGTCCCAACGCCGAACTTCTACCCCCTTCATCGGGCGAGTTCTCGTTTTCCCGTGTAGGCGTCCCGGCGTACGGAACAAAGCCCATATTTTCACAATACCGAAACATTTGAAGTTGCATTTCGCTTGGCTGCGACATATCCATAGCCATGGCATGAATGGCACAAGCGTCACGGACCAACGGGTCTTACGAAGCAATCGGAGTTCATGGAAACTGTCAGTTAAGCCGTCGTGGGTGAGCAAAAACAGCCCCGTACACAGATGATTTGGGTCATGTGACCAGTGATAACAGTTGCGAGGAATCGACCCGTCGGCGCGTTATCCGGATGAAATCACAGAAGCCTCTGTCGGTGACGTCGTTTCGACATCCTTGCGTCAAACCTTCGACGCAAAAAACGTCGTTTCGACGCTTGACTTACGCGGCTCCCTCGCTCGGCTGGGAGAACTTTAGTTTCCGTTAGGAAGGCCTACTTTACGCCACGGCCACGTTGTTTCGCATGTTGGTGGCCGTGTCCGGTCGAGTCGAGGAAGAAAACAAACGTGAGTTTTCATTTTGTTTTCTTTTATTTGTGAGAATCTGGAGGCAATACAGCGATAACGGACTCCTGCTCCGGATCCCATGAACATTGAAGAGTAATTGGGGTCTTTCTTCATTGCGAAGAAGCTGGAAAATCATTTCATGGTCCCTTGAAATGAGTATGTTATGAAAGTATGCAACAATGACTGGAAGATCCATCGGTGGATTCTTAGGGATCCGTCAGCATGACCCTTAGGAAACGCTAACACTGACCTCGGAACGAGGCCAAAAAGAGGGAGCAAAAAATAGAGGAAGCAAAACAGAAAGCCAAAAGATAAAATTGAAGGGGTCAGCGTCAGCGTTTCCCAAAGGGGGTTGTATGCGGCGTTTCCAAGGGTCATGCTAACGCATTTTCTAAGAATCCACTAATAAATCTTCCTGTAATTTGTTCTTTTATACTCATTGATTACAATAGTTTTTATTCATTTCTCCCGTTCATAAATTATTTACCAATGACGCTCCGCATTCGAACCACGGATATATTGGTGACTCGTGTTCGCAGACTGTCTTTTGTACGAGCGGCGTGACCCCGGCTTAAAGGGATACTTCGGCGTTTTTTTCATGGTCCACGATTTGCCTGCAAATTTGCTAAACTCACGAACAAACATGGCTGAAATAGCATCCCAAATATTAAGTCAAAATATTTTTTTTCGCAAAGTTATTGAATTTACAATTTTGGCCCTGATCGTGTTTTTCAAACTCAAAGTCTCTGCTGGCAACAACAGAAAAGTGACGTCAATGGTTTTTAATAACAAAGAGGATATTAGAAAATTGTTGGAAATTATCTAGGCAGAATTGAATGGCGTACGTACAACTAACTGAAACAGCTGGGAACAGAGACAGAGGAAAATTGGGACTTTCTCCAACATGGCTCTGGCCCAGCCTCCACCCGGTCTCCCAGATGTGCCGGGTTAACGGCGACTAGGTTTGACCAGAAGAAAATTGGCGACTCCCTTGTCAGGGAGGAGGGGCGAGGGTTGATGTTTTTAGTTTTTTTGCGTGATCCCCCATAGGTCATCCTGGTGATATCCCACACCTCCTGGTGATAGTTTCCGAAATTGCAAAGGGCAAGTAAATTGGCGAAGGAAATAAATCATACTTTTGATTCTTAATTTGTAGGCTAGGTGGAGCAAGCTACCGCCCGTTATGAAGGGTACAGGCGTTATCGTTCATTCATCCCTCCGTGGGAGGCAGGGATTCACTCTTTCAAACTGTAGAATTCGTTCCCAACTGATTCCAAACAGTTTCATGAACTCATGGCGTCAAATGCTCGCGCCAATACCCGCCACCAGTACGGAACAAATGCTTTTCATAGTCTATTAAAAAAAAGAAAGAAATTGTGTTAGGGCAATCTTGATGTTAATACGCCTGCACGGGTGACTTGTCTATTAGCTGTAGATGCGAAATTTAGCCAGTGCAATACAACCGCTAACCTGGGGTCTTTAACGTTCACCGCTGTAGCGATAACACGAACGCGTGCCGGTATGAACCTCATCCAGATCGAAACGGGCAGGGGATGGGGAGCGAATCCAGGAGGTTCTGCAGCGCAAGCTTTCGCTCTTCTTGCTCTACTGGCGAGCCTGTTTGCCACTGACGTCACGGCACTGAAAAGTGCGGATATATTTGAATGTTCGTTTTCGCATCATTTTCCTTTGCTGAGTTCACAATAACTATTAGGAATTTCGCGATAGTAGATAGCATACCGGAAAGGGCAAATGGCGGGGAGTGAGAAAAATATAGTTAGTTGGGGTAGCTGAAAACATCGCCGGAGTACTCCTTTAACAGTTACAAAGCCGCTTTCAGCTTAACATATATATACTTAGTTTCTGCAGACACGATTGATAAGCTCACGCCGAGCGAACAACGTATATATGCGGTCCACATTTTCCTTCCAGGACTCCCAAAAATCCTAGAGCATCTGTTGGAAACAAATATTCCGAAGTAGCCGTCCATCCCGCTCAGCGACTGCCTCTAGGCTCTTTCCCTCTCCGTGCCGCACAACACAAACGAAATTAAGGTCACGAGGTTTTACGAGCCTTCGTTTCTTCGACAACTAAATCCTTTATCGAGAAATTGAGCCACATTGTGGAACGAACGCGGCATATAACCAGCACGTCTTGTCAACCACGTCCATCGCGAGAGTTACGAAGCCGCTTTCGACCTAACATTGATTTCATTAGTTGCCGCAAGCACGCTCAATGAGCTCACAGTGAGCAAATAACGACTACACTGTCCCCACTTTCTTTCCAAAACCGCCCCCCTCCCCCCTCGAAAAAAAAAACAAAAAAAAAAACCCCTAGGGCATCTGTTAGAAACAAAGATTCCGAAGAGAGCGTCCATCCCGCTCGGCGTCCACCGCTCTTCACTGCTCGGAACCGCGCAACACCCAAAGTGTACCCGGGCACAAGCTGTCTCGAGCTTTCCCGCCTTCCCTGCAGGGGCCTCCCGCTGTCGTCCTTTGTTCTGGACGCTCCGCGAGCTCCGAAGGAACACAAAGCCCGACCAACGCTGCTGCCGCGTCCCCGCGGGCGCCCTGTACTTCGTTTTCACCTTACGTTAGACCACCGCGGGACGCTACGAGAAACCGAAACCAATCCAGTGCCGTTGCAGTGTCACGTGACCATCGAAAGGGGGGATCGCAGTCCCGTCACGTAGACCCGTAGACACGCTGTTTGCCGCGCTTCAGACTGTCTTTTGTACAATAGGAGTGTGACCGCTGTTTTAGATTGGCTCGGATGGTTGGCAGCGTCCGCTGCAGTCCATCGTAAGGTTGTACGCAGTAGAGGCGAAACTGGATGCGTTGGAGTTGCTCGCCCTGGGCGCCTTCTGGAAAGCCGAGATACCGGCCACCGCCGTAGGCTGCATTTGGTTTCCGCCTTACTTGGCAAAGGAGCGAACGCTGCCAACCCCCCTCCAGCCCGTCGGAGCCGCGGAGCGAAGCACGGGACGTTTCTGCGCGGGAGGAGAGAGCACTAGTTCCGACGACACGTTGTCCCCTGGCTCACTCCGAAGCGCCGATTGGATCAGCGGTGGCTGTAGTAGTCCTCGCCGTTTGCGAGTGTGTGGTGAAACGGAGGGTAGGCAGGATTGCCGAAACAACGGCGGACGACTTCACAAAAGACGGTCGTTCACCAGAGCCGGCGCCTACTCAAACATTGCGGCTTGTTGTTGGTTTGTTTTTTCCCATTTTTTATTAGGTTAGATGATGATTTTATTTTTTGCGGTTTTATTTGAGATGATACTTCGAGCTGCGGCTGTAGCTCCGCCAGGTGCGTCCTTGGATATGAGCGCACTGCTCAAAAATTCGTTTCTCGCCACCCCTTGTACCAGATATGTACGACTTACTCAAAAAAAAGTGAAGCTACTGAGTATCGGTCGCATAAGTAATTTGAGTAGAGTAGAGTTTACTTCATTAGGAAGTAATTGAGTAAACTACTAACTACCGTAAAAACGTAGCAAATTATTTGCCAAGTTACTTTTTATACTTTTTATAGGAACAAGAAAGCGCAAGTTTTTTTTTTTTTTGGTTAACGAAATTTAGTTGGTCTAGTAGAATGACAGTCATTTTTTTGGCTCGTGGTTTCAACTTTCACAAAAATACCTTGTTAGCTCGAAAAAGCAAATTGCACTGCAAGTTCTACTTCTGCGTGCCTTTGGCCGGAGTCATACTGCTCCCATACATCATAAAAAAGATAGTCTGCTAACACGAGTCACCGCAATATCCGCGGTTTGAATGCCGCGTGCCCAAGTGTCTCCTTGAACTCATTGCCATGCGGCATTCGAAGAAGGGATCTCGCGGTGTCTCGCGTTCGAATCTGTTTGCGCACTGTCGTTTGTGAGATGTATGAGTAGTGTGACCCCAGCTTTCGTGTTTTTCTTCATTTCGTTTTGTGTAAACGACATATTGGGGATGTGTTATTTCTGCATTCAAGTTTTGCACTGTTTGTGCTTGGTTTCGGTCGCAGTGTTTGCTTGTTTATAGATTTTTATGTAGAAAATTTTGGGTAATTGCTTGGGTTTCTCGAACGACCATCGAATCTGGGAAGGCTCGCATATTCCAAGTTCTGGGAGGAAAGAGCAACACAAAAAAGGTCTCCTCTGCATTTACCTTTAGCACGCCATTCCTCACAAAACAGAGGAGCTCCGCAGTACCTTCGGAGCGGCTGTTGCATTTTGTTACCTTCTTTGGACGAGGACGTAGTGTGTTATGGGAACACACTACATCCGTACAGTCTCCGCGTGGTTGAAAGGGGGGTCACGGGCCTTTTTCGTTTTGTTTAAATGCGCCAAGTGCCTGTCTCCAGTAGCTTAAGAACACAAAAAACGCCGGCCATTGAGACTTCTGAGTGTGTGTCGTTACCTGCAGCATCGTGTTTTTTTTTTAATCATGTTTAAAGTACACCAGCTTGTTTCCGCCCTTGCATTTATATCAACGCCGGTCTTCGGCGTTAATCTCGCTGTTGCTCAGCCCCAATTGAAAACACACTCGAAACGCACCTTCACGTTTCGTGTTCGGTTCCAACTGTCGTTGAGAGAGACGAAGATGCATAGAGATACATGAAAAGATATCATTCTCTCTTGATTATGTTCACATGAGGTCTCCCCCACTTCGCGAATATCAGCTGATCTTCCGACATCTTATCACTTTTTGTGCGCGATTGTTTGTTGAAACTTGAAAATTAATCCGTACATTTTGAAAGGAAAAGGTATTTAAGTAAACTCCTTATCACCGAAATAGAAATGTAATTGAGTTACTAAATTACTCAAAAAAGAAGTTGAATTACAGTGACTTGAGTAGAATTGCATGCAAGACTGCGCGAATGTTATTACACAGTCCAACGAGGGAAGAAAAAAACGTTACGTGAAACGTTGTGGGAACCATGGGGTTCCCTATATCCCTATCTAGGCCTAGCTTCAAGCAGGCCGTGGGAGTCGTCGTCACCAATGGCGGCGGCTACTCGGATACGAGGAACCGAGGCTGTATTTCCCGAAGGGGACGGCTCTCCCTCGCTCACCCAGGGTGAATCTGCCGCCGGTGCACCCTTGAGAGTGATGGTGGACGCGACTGCTACCGGCCTCCCCGGGCGCGTCCATATCGCCGAGGCTACATAAGCCGGCACCGAAGGAGTGCCGGGGGCTCTCGTCAGCAGAGGCCCTGGCTCTACGGAGCTCGGTTTTTCTTTGTGGGCCTCCGACGTCCCGTGAATCTGTCTATTGCGGCAGCGCGGGAAATCGACCGGGTGGTATACTGGCAATTGAGCCAGCGCCCAGACTTTTCCTGTCTATACTTCGTCTCACCTTAGTATGGACTATTGTTAGCCGCGCGTGCTAGAAGCGCGAGCTAGTCGCTTTGAATGAAGCCGCGGCGGCTGCACGAGCGCTCGTGCAGCAAGTGCTCTAGCCAAGGCAGTCAAGGCTGGCCGCTCGCTCTAGCACAGCCTTTGCGGTTAGTCCAGGCTAGGGTGAGACAAAGTATAAGAGCGAAGCGTGTTGACATTTGAGTCAATAATTTTTTTTATGTATAAAAGTTCTACATGGATGCCTCCCGGTACTGCCCCCCCCCCCCCCTTATGTAATGCCCCAATGGGGCCTTTTAGGGTAAATAAATGAATGAATAAACACGTCGAAAATGGACTCACTGTGTTGGTGTTGTCTCTCGTCCACCGGGGCAAAAAAAGGCAATCAATGGACGGACCCGGCCGTAGCCGCACAAAGAGCGGACTTCGGAGTGGGTATTTACCTCAATGAGAACCGGGGGTAAACTTGACAAATCCCACAACGTTCAAGCATCACGCGACATCAGGTCACTGTATTGAACCACGGTTAAAAGCGCTAAAAAAACGTACAGAAGATAGAAGACAAACACGGGCGCTACTCACAGCTGTATTGGGAAAGGAAGATGGAAGTACATATATATAGTATATCTGATGCACTTGTCGTCACCCAGGCTACACATGCGCGAGATACTAGGTCATAAACCCGTTTACATATATCTATCAAAAAAACAAATATCAGCATTATACAATGCTATTGACGTGTCGCTGACGCACTGGGGTCTCCTCTTTTTGATAAAATATGCCTCTTGCAGTTCGCGTGTTCTTTGAATTCTGCTTCTACCGAAAATCTTGGTATCGCCGAAGCGTGGCTCGCACTTGCAGGCCCTACAGTGTGCGGGAAAATGCGCCCGTTTTTGTCTTTTATCTTGTGTACGTTATTTTAGCGCTTTTAACCATGGTTCAATACAGTCAGCACGAACTAGCCCAACAAGTTCTTTTACATCAGGTCACGTGACGTTAATTGTCCCGCTAAATTTGGAGAAGAAAGCATATTGCCGTATAGGTCACGTGACATCAGCGTACGTGACGTAAATTTCCCCGCTAAATTTAGCGAGAAAACTGAATTGGTGCGTACGTGACGGGACGTTAATTTTTGCGCTAAATTTAGTGGGGAAATTGACGTCACGTGACCTGATGTCAGTTGACCTATACACCGATTCAACCTCCCCGCTAAATTTAGCGAATAAACTGAATTGGTGTGTAGGTCTATGACGTCCCATAATGCAACACTGCCCGCGTTGCATCATGGGAAGTCAGAAGCCCCGGCTTCACAAAATACGGCTGTACAAATCCGGAGCAACTAGCCAAAGAACATTTCACGTTAAGACCGAAATCATAAAAAACCAGAACGAAACCGATTTGAAGAAAATAATGAAAGACGCTTACAATTTTCTGTAATGCCGAATTAGAGCACAGCTCTTGAGGAGAAGGAGGGGAAGGTACGGAGGGGGGGGGGGGTATGCCCCTCCTCCCCCTCCGTGCCCTCCCCTCCTCCTCTCCGGCTCCCCTCCCATTTAGCGGAAACTTTTAGCTACATTTCCCTCTAAACTTAGAGGGAATTGTAGTAGACCGTTTCCGCAACCCGCTAAGCACCCGGATAGCGCTCCGTAATCCGCCACAAGACCTTGAACTATGCAGACAAGGCTGGCGGCGCTCATGCACAGCTGCGGCGTTTTCTTCACGGATACCATAGCGGAGGAGAAAAACGGTCTACTACAACTCCCTATTTTCCCGCTCAATTTAGCGGGAAATCTATCAGAAATTTCTCCGCTACGTTTAGCGGAACAATAGGGAGTTTTCGAAGATCGTTGTGGCGTCTCCGCTACGCCTCCGTTACGTTATCCACTACGCCTCCGCAACTACTGCGCATGCGCCAATCTAGCACAGACCTTGCGGAGTTGCGGACGTGGTTGCGGAGGCGCCTTACGAAATAGCGGATCTCGAGATACGCTGGCCGTTCGATTGTGTGTCTTTTTCGTTTTTCACTACAATTTCGTTTTTCACTACGATTGTTGAGGGGAACGAGAGTATAGGTGGTAGGTCACCTATATGATCTATATATTATTTGGCTGCGCTCGTCCGAGTGGCGTAATTCTTTTAGTGAGTTCATTGTAAATACGTTTGGTATTGGGGCTCTCTTTAACGTGAGTCTTCTTGTAAGCTAGAAAATGTACTACTTTGTTATTTTTCACTAAGGAAGTCATAAGCGTTGAGAGATGATTAAGATGCGGCGGCGAATTCAGCAGGCACGAACGATTCAGGAATATCTTCACACGTAAAAACAATTAGTGTTTTCACAATTGAAGAAAAAAATACCTTTCCGAAACGTCCGTGTCTCTAATAAAGTTTCCACTGCGCTTCAAATTTCCCTAAACCTTTCAGCTAGAGAGCGATTACGAGTATTGATATAGTGTTGAAAAGTCTAGCAGAGTGCCACAAGGGTGGATGTCGCTATCCGAACCATGTTCTCTTAGAAATGTTTCCGACCAATCTTCTGGGCATTTAGGTTATGCCACTTGCAGTACACGATCCAACACCTGGAGAATCTTGTGCAACCAGGATACACTGCTGCCTGGGCGCTCGGAGAACTTCGTCTTTTCAATGCCGGTAGAAACTGACAAAGAGAGAGAGAGAGGGAGAAACAGAGAAAGGAAGAAAGAGAGAGAAAGAGAGAAGGCCCAGCTCCGACTTGAAAGATTAATGTGTAGAGGCAAAGCTCGCTACCTTTGTCTCTACTCGCTCTTCGGACGCGTCCGAACGCCGAAAACCTGCGTCCGGCTTTCGACGTTCGAACGGGTTCGAGCAGTGAGTAGAGACAGACTCAGCTAGCCCCGCGTTTCTCGAGTTGTCAGCAGTGTTGGCGGAACGGTTAATCAGTGAACCGACGTTACCGGTAACGAGATAGATTTTCTGGTAAGTTAGTAACGTACTCGTTACGTGTTCAAACCAGTAACGAATAACGTGCATACGTTATTTATTTCGAGTAGCCGGCAACGTAATTGCTTTGCTAGTTACATATTCTTCTCAATACTGAAAAAAGAGATACACCAATTTCTTTCGTGTTTCTAGGCGTTAAGTGATGTGAATTCTTGCGCTCATCAAACATCCAGGCTAAAACCTCAAGGTAGTTTCGGGGCAGTGAAGAAATAAAGAAGTATTATTATTATTATTATACCTTCAAAATTAGAACAATAAAAAGATAAGGTAAACAAAATAAGTTTTTGCATGGACATGATGCCTCTACAAAAGGAGGGCTTAGCGGACCTGTAGCGTGAAAACAGTAAAACGTTCTAATTCATAAATAAAAAGTAGGGCAACAGTGACTTGGGTTATTTTTTATCGGTTGCGGTAACAGTAAGGCGTTACGTTTATTTTGAGGCAACGTCGGCCGGCAAAGCGTTCCTAGTATTTTCAACTAACGGGTAACGCCTATCGTTCTAGAGGTGAAGAGGAAGGAGAAAGGGACAATATTACGAAACTAGAAGGCCAGCACCGACAGAAAGCCAGCCACCAATACACAGCGGCTGTCTGGCAACTCTAGTGGACAGTAGATTCGGTGTGATCTGTATCGTGTGCGACAGTGATTTCGGGTGGACGGGACAAAAGGCCTTCTAAACGCTATGCATTTTTAATGCGAAAGAGATGGCTTCGTTCGCTCCTCTAGTTTTCCGTGTTTTACCTTTACGAGCATTATTTATACCCTTCCATTCCACCTCTAGTCATCTTCCGTTTCTTGCTGTTGTTTTGCCGCTGAGCTCACTGTATGTGTTCAAATACTATAAGTGTTGTATTTTCCAACGCTGCTTTGTCGAGGACACAAAACAATTTTTTTTTCTCTTATATTTTCGTTTTAACTGCTCGCCTTTATGTGCTGAGATCGAAGCACACGTTTGATGTATACAAAAACGCCTTTGCAATACGCGAATTCCACAGTTTGGGGAACAAACAGACAGGCTCGAATTTGCATAGCCCGTGTTTGTTCAGACGTTGCGCTCCGCCGGCGCGTGGCGTGCGGAATACTGATGCGGAACCTCACGCAAGGACGAAACGACGTCGTTGCAGAATCGTGGCATGTCTGCGTAGTGTGCCTAGATATCAGAGTGTTTACAACCGCTCGCTCGGGGGTCACGTGGTTTATGGCGTATGTTCCGTGATTTCGGTTTGCCTTTTTTTTTTTATTCGGGAGCGTTTTTTCTTTGTTTCCTTCTCTCTCTTTTTTTTTTGGGGGGGGGGGGGGGGGCATTATTTTTTTTGCGGATTCTGTGTTTTTTGGTGTCAACTTTCTCGTGTCGGACTAGAAACCGGGATTTAATCGTAGAGAATAAAAGCGCCATAAAGGGATGTCTCTTCGTCATACTCAGATCACAGGCAGCGGTAAGGAATTTTAGAGGAGTAAAAAAGGTTTCCCTCACGAAGGTAAAAAAAAAACAAAAAAAAACAAGGCCGTGGAACTTTGCCAGAACTTGTGTCTGAACAGTTGGGAAGCCTCGGTCGTACGAGCTATGAAACTTCACCTGAAAGTTTTTTTTTTTTTTTTCTCTGTAAAGACACATTGAGAGGTCATGCCATTTGAGGTATTGTAACACAAAAGGCCTCGTTGCAGAATCAGACGTCATCGTACCTTCAGTGACACCTTTCACAGCTTCAGTTTAATGATATTTTTATGGTGAACAATTCAGAAGGTATCGTAGAATTTCTAAAAACTACCAACACCGGTTCTTGTGATGCGGTAACGTTTCACGTTGAAAACATTTCCTATATTATTCCACATAATGGTCTCTCTGAAGCCCTTTGAGAGTCTTTTGAGTTGCTTGATAAGATCAAGTTTCAAAATCAATCGAGATTTTTCTAGACATGTTAGGTGTTTGTGTGGGCTCCACATATGTTGCTTTTGGGGAGGTACATTTTGTGCAGAAATCAGGTGTGTGTACCGCAACGAGTGTGGCTCCAGTACTTAAAGATTTGTATTTAGCGAAGTGTGATAGGAAGATTGGGAGTAGATTAAAAAGTGACATCGTTCGTGTTTTACAGCGAAGCTGTATAGGACTCACAAATTGGATTTCTGGAATTGTTTCGTGTCGTCGTCATCACTAAAAAAAAAAAAAAAAAAAACTTTAAGCGATTGAGGCGAAAAGTACATATCATGCATATAAAATTTCAGCAAAGCATTAGTTTCAAAAAAAAAAAAAACAAGCGCAAAACAAGCTTTGGAACCAGATAATTAGTGATAATGCGCTCCTGATAACAATGCGAAGCACGTAGCGCTCACCGCAAACGTTTCACGGTGAAGACTACTGTTGCGCACGCTGCCGCGGAGACGGTGGCTTGCGACGTTGGTAGTGAGGTAACTAGCCTTTTATATTACAATACTCATTTGCTGCTTACAAACATGAACCAAAGTATAGGCATGAACTGCCACTTGCGCCCCTACCGACTTCCGGTCACTCCGTCTTTGCATGCCTGTCGAGCTTACTTACGCCACCAGTGCTAGAAAGCATCAATGTTACACGGACAACAACGTTGGAGATTTAACGAGGGTCTTCGGCTGTATCGTTTAATGTCATGGGGACTTGTCGTCACCAGGCTACACATGCGCGAGATACTAGGTCATAAACCCGTTTACATATATCTATCAAAAAAACAAATATCAGCATTATACAATGCTATTGACGTGTCGCTGACGCACTGGGGTCTCCTCTTTTTGATAAAATATGCCTCTTGCAGTTCGCGTGTTCTTTGAATTCTGCTTCTACCGAAAATCTTGGTATCGCCGAAGCGTGGCTCGCACTTGCAGGCCCTACAGTGTGCGGGAAAATGCGCCCGTTTTTGTCTTTTATCTTGTGTACGTTATTTTAGCGCTTTTAACCATGGTTCAATACAGTCAGCACGAACTAGCCCAACAAGTTCTTTTACATCAGGTCACGTGACGTTAATTGTCCCGCTAAATTTGGAGAAGAAAGCATATTGCCGTATAGGTCACGTGACATCAGCGTACGTGACGTAAATTTCCCCGCTAAATTTAGCGAGAAAACTGAATTGGTGCGTACGTGACGGGACGTTAATTTTTGCGCTAAATTTAGTGGGGAAATTGACGTCACGTGACCTGATGTCAGTTGACCTATACACCGATTCAACCTCCCCGCTAAATTTAGCGAATAAACTGAATTGGTGTGTAGGTCTATGACGTCCCATAATGCAACACTGCCTGCGTTGCATCATGGGAAGTCAGAAGCCCCGGCTTCACAAAATACGGCTGTACAAAATCCGGAGCAACTAGCCAAAGAACATTTCACGTTAAGACCGAAATCATAAAAAACCAGAACGAAACCGATTTGAAGAAAATAATGAAAGACGCTTACAATTTTCTGTAATGCCGAATTAGAGCACAGCTCTTGAGGAGAAGGAGGGGAAGGTACGGAGGGGGGGGGGTATGCCCCTCCTCCCCCTCCGTGCCCTCCCCTCCTCCTCTCCGGCTCCCCTCCATTTAGCGGAAACTTTTAGCTACATTTCCCTCTAAACTTAGAGGGAATTGTAGTAGACCGTTTCCGCAGCCCGCTAAGCACCCGGATAGCGCTCCGTAATCCGCCACAAGACCTTGAACTATGCAGACAAGACTGGCGGCGCTCATGCACAGCTGCGGCGTTTTCTTCACGGATACCATAGCGGAGTAGAAAAACGGTCTACTACAACTCCCTATTTTCCCGCTCAATTTAGCGGGAAAGCTATCAGTAATTTCTCCGCTACGTTTAGCGGAACAATAGGGAGTTTTCGAAGATCGTTGTGGCGTCTCCGCTACGCCTCCGTTACGTTATCCACTACGCCTCCGCAACTACTGCGCATGCGCCAATCTAGCACAGACCTTGCGGAGTTGCGGACGTGGTTGCGGAGGCGCCTTACGAAATAGCGGATCTCGAGATACGCTGGCCGTTCGATTGTGTGTCTTTTTCGTTTTTCACTACAATTTCGTTTTTCACTACAATTTCGTTTTTCACTACAATTGTTGAGGGGAACGAGAGTATAGGTGGTAGGTCACCTATATGATCTATATATTATTTGGCTGCGCTCGTCCGAGTGGCGTAATTCTTTTAGTGAGTTCATTGTAAATACGTTTGGTATTGGGGCTCTCTTTAACGTGAGTCTTCTTGTAAGCTATAGAAAATGTACTACTTTGTTATTTTTCACTAAGGAAGTCATAGGCGTTGAGAGATGATTAAGATGCGGCGGCGAATTCAGCAGGCACGAACGATTCAGGAATATCTTCACACGTAAAAACAATTAGTGTTTTCACAATGAAGAAAAAAATACCTTTCCGAAACGTCCGTGTCTCTAATAAAGTTTCCACTGCGCTTCAAATTTCCCTAAACTTTCAGCTAGAGAGCGATTACGAGTATTGATATAGTGTTGAAAAGTCTAGCAGAGTGCCACAAGGGTGGATGTCGCTATCCGAACCATGTTCTCTTAGAAATGTTTCCGACCAATCTTCTGGGCATTTAGGTTATGCCACTTGCAGTACACGATCCAACACCTGGAGAATCTTGTGCAACCAGGATACACTGCTGCCTGGGCGCTCGGAGAACTTCGTCTTTTCAATTCCGGTAGAAACTGACAAAGAGAGAGAGAGAGGGAGAACAGAGAAGGAAGAAAAAGAGAGAGAAAGAGAGAAGGCCCAGCTCTTTATTTTGGAACACACAGGGAGAATTTGTTTTTACCTAGGTTCAGTTATTTTTCAAGGTGGCGAATGCGGGGCGGGGATTGGATACGAGTGTTGCGTCAGCATTCGGCTCAGACTCGTGTCCTCCCTCATTGGACACGAGCCTCGGCCGAACGCTGACGCAACACTCGCGTCCAATCAGGGGCTCGCGTTCGCCTCCTCAGGGTGCCGTGGAAAATTCAGCACCACAGCCGTCTAATCAGTGGTGTTGGGGGGAGAATCCTGCCGACGATCGACGCCTTTGACGCCTCCTCACAGCACGTATTGCAAACGTGGCCCATAGAGTTCCGTGTTTTTAGGTCAATACCGATAATTAGGGTACCGTGTTTTCGGTGTTTATTTTGGTTATCAAAATGGGGCGTTTTTTGTTTTTGTCTTACCTTGGGGGGGGGGGGGGTATTTTTTTCCTGCAGATGCAGTGTCTTTTCTTTTTCGTAAGTTGGTTAATTTATAACCAATTTCCACAAAAACACCGAATCTGTAAAAACAAATAGCACCCCCCCCCCCCAGGAAAAAAAAAACATATTAAAAAAATGGTATAACAGCAAAGTTACGGTACCCTACCAATTAATTCCAATAGTTAATCCCCAAACCGTCATTTTATTTTAAATCGAAATTGGGGAAAACCGAAAAGCTCCGAATTAAAACTGTCCTTTAACAAGAAAAAAAGAAAAGCTTAGGCATAACAAAAGTTCCAAGACTGCAGGTAAAAACGACACATACGCTAAAAGGTCTCAAACACCTTCTAGTGCAGTGGTTCTCAAAGGGGGGTCCGCGGACCCCAGGCGGTCCGCGAAGCCACTTCTGGGATCCGCAAGACCCTCAACAATTTTTTTTTTTTATTTGGCACGTTTTTTGTAGTTCAGTCCGGCCGTGACTAATTTGCAACCTGCTTCCGGAACTACGACAACAATAAAAGGCACCTGTTTCATGCTCCAGACGTGTTAACTTACTTACGTAACACCCCCCCCCCCCCCCCCCCCCGCTGGAAGGGGTCCCCCATCTCTGCCAGCGGTCCGCAAGGGGTCCCCGACACATCCATGGCTGAGAACCAGACTTGTACAGTACTCACTACAAGTAACTACTTGTAGTCGATTACTTTTTGGAGTAATTTTATAATCAGTTGATTACTTTTACTAGGCAGTAATCACAAGAGTAATCTGATTACTTTTTGAAGTAATCAAATTACTTGTAACCGTTACTATTTTTCCACGGGATCCCCCCCCCCCCCCCCCCCCCGGCACACGCCTTTTTTTTCTGAAATGACAAAAATAAAATTTGCTTTTCTTTTTTCGAACGGAAAAAATAAAGATTTTTTCGGAGCTGTAGGAAACGAGGTCAATCCCTTTCTAGGCGTACGCGTCTTCTATTCCTCAGTTGGTGTGATCCGCATTTATGGCCAATTTTCTTGTTTTTTTTGCAACTCTTCTCGCTCTACTGATGTACAAGACAGTAGGCCGGTACCGACCCTTTTTTATATTTGCCTTTGGTGTCTGTCCGGACTAGGTGACCTAAGATACTAACACGGGGCATGGGACTACGAACTCTTCGTCCCTCAACTTCGCCTGAATGACCTTTGTCACGCACTGTGGCTTTCCTGGGGCTTCCCACTCCCAGTCCCAGCTCGAAAAAAAAAAAAAAAAGAAAACGGACATTCCACAGAAACTGTACATAGAAAGGGATTGACCTCGTTTCCTACAGCTCCGAAAAAATCTTTATTTTTTCCGTTCGAAAAAACAAAAGCAAATTTTATTTTTGTCATTTCAGAAAAAAAAGGCGTGTGCCGGGGGGGGGGGGGGGGGGGGATCCCGTGGAAAAATAGTAACGGTTACAAGTAATTTGATTACTTCAAAAAGTAATCAGATTACTCTTGTGATTACTGCCTAGTAAAAGTAATCAACTGATTACAAAATTACTCCAAAAAGTAATCGATTACAAGTAATTTGATTACTTGTAATGCGTACGGTACAAGTCTGGTTCTCAGCCATGGATGTGTCGGGGACCCCTTGCGGACCGCTGGCAGAGATGGGGGACCCCTTCCAGCGGGGGGGGGGGGGGGGGTGTTACGTAAGTAAGTTAACACGTCTGGAGCATGAAACAGGTGCCTTTTATTGTTGTCGTAGTTCCGGAAGCAGGTTGCAAATTAGTCACGGCCGGACTGAACTACAAAAAACGTGCCAAATAAAAAAAAAAAAATTGTTGAGGGTCTTGCGGATCCCAGAAGTGGCTTCGCGGACCGCCTGGGGTCCGCTTACCCCCCTTTGAGAACCACTGCACTAGAAGGTGTTTGAGACCTTTTAGCGTATGTGTCGTTTTTACCTGCAGTCTTGGAACTTTGGTTATGCCGAAGCTTTTCTTTTTTTCTTGTTAAAGAACAGTTTTAATTCGGAGCTTTTCGGTTTTCCCCAATTTCGATTTAAAATAAAATGACGGTTTGGGGATTAACTATTGGAATTAATTGGTAGGGTACCGTAACTTTGCTGTTATACCATTTTTTTAAATATGTTTTTTTTTCCTGGGGGGGGGGGGTGCTATTTGTTTTTACAGATTCGGTGTTTTTGTGGAAATTGGTTATAAATTAACCAACTTACGAAAAAGAAAAGACACTGCATCTGCAGGAAAAAAATACCCCCCCCCCCCCCAAGGTAAGACAAAAACAAAAAACGCCCCAATTTTGATAACCAAAATAAACACCGAAAACACGGTACCCTAATTACGGTATTGACCTAAAAACACGGAACTCTATGGGCCACGTTTGCAATACGTGCTGTGAGGAGGCGTCAAAGGCGTCGATCGTCGGCAGGATTCTCCCCCCAACACCACTGATTAGACGGCTGTGGTGCTGAATTTTCCACGGCACCCTGAGGAGGCGAACGCGAGCCCCTGATTGGACGCGAGTGTTGCGTCAGCGTTCGGCCGAGGCTCGTGTCCAATGAGGGAGGACACGAGTCTGAGCCGAATGCTGACGCAACACTCGTATCCAATCCCCGCCCCGCATTCGCCACCTTGAAAAATAACTGAACCTAGGTAAAAACAAATTCTCCCTGGTGTGTTCCAAAATAAATGTTCGTCGAAAAAAACATTTTATATTCATGTTGGAATACGAATTTTTCGAGTTTCGTGCGAAACCGAAACTGTACCCCTGTGGAGAAGATAATGATAGCGTTTGAACCCAACTTGTGTGCGCTGTGAGTTCGCTTGACCTCAGAGTGCATACTATAGACGTTTTCTGTTTCCTGTCGTCTGCAGTCATGGGAGTTCCGTATCTGGTATGCGGGACGAAAGAGGTACTAAAACATTTCAACCTGGAATATGCGAGAGAATATACGTCAGGCAAAACAAGAATGCGTGACAATCTGGCATTTTTCGTAAACACCTTCCAGCGGTGTGAAGAGATCAAAACGATGTTCTACCGCATACCAGAAGTGACGGCATTCAAGATGGCAGCGCCCTTGTGGAAAAGGTGTACTGGCGGCGAGAGGTTTTGGTGGCGCGCTCCTATGGTTCCCTCTCGTGATGTCATTACGTTGCAAAGAACAAGTTTGATGTTGTTTGTAATGAGCACGGTGGAAGCTTGAAATCACAGCACTCTGAAACCAACACTACCAACATCATCAGAAATTGAGTTCTTACATATGAAAATAAGGGTTGTGGCGCAAGCCAGTTAATGTACGTTCACACCTAAAAAAAAGAAAAACCGAAACAGGAGAAAACGGATGGACAAACACAAGGAAGTCTAAAAAAAGAAGGGACAAACACAACGAAGTCTTAAACAGGAAGGGACAACATAACTTCGTTGTGTTTGTCCATTCCTTTTCCTCTGTCTCGTTTTTTTTTTTTTAAGTTCTTAAACATCTACTATTTCTGCCGATGAGAATTCCTTTTCTGGCGTCGTAATCAGCACTCGGCCAATCGTTGAAGGCCGACCACGGCGACGTTTTGGATAGCGCACGTCGCCAATACTCCGTTTTAAGCTGAAACTAGAAGCTCCGCCTACAGCGCGAGCTCGATGACTTTTGAAGTGCTTTGGTTGCGCGTGCTTGCGCGTTCTCACTTGAGCTATCAAGGGCAGAGAGCTCGCGCTGAAGGCGGAGCTTCTAGTCTCAGCTTAAGATTGAGCGGAGTATAGTTTGGTACAAACTTTATCATCATCATCCCACAGGGGTGCACTTTTGGTTTCGCCCGCCACTCCATAAATTCACATTGTAACGCAAATATTCCTAAAAAATATATATATATTTTTCGACGAACATTGAATTTGTGACACGCCCGTCCTAACCAAGATAAAAAAAAAAACTTTTTTTCTTGGGTTTAGCGTTTTTTTAAACCGCAGACACGCCGCTATTACATCATACAAAATGCAGTATGCAGACAGCTCCTGAGGTGTTATGACGGTCAGATTGGTCGTACAAACACTGTCCGCAGACATGTTTGGAGCATACATGTGCATGAAGGCCTCAGGCGTGTCCTCAGACTGTCAGTCTGTCGAGACCGGTTATAACGAAGTCAACGGGAATCGGAAATCACTTCGATATATCGGCTATTTCGTTATAACCGACTTCACCTAACGAAATGCAAAAGGAAATGGGAAATCGTGATCGCTTCGCTCTGGCCGCTATTTCGTTATAACCGATTTCGTTATAACCGGTCGCGACACTAGGGAGTTTTAGGGAGCCGTTTTTGCACGTCCGGTACGGTACGATGGGCCTTCCGGTACGAACTGCGCGTATGGGAGTCTTCTGCGCTATCGCATGCGCAGTTCGTACTGGAGGGCCCATCGTACCGTACCGGATGTGCCAAAAACGGTTCCCTAAAAGTCCCTATTATGTGTGCAACGAACACGTGTTGCTGTGTTCCAAATCTTACCCAAATGGATCCGAGTTACTCCCGGTGGGTTTTTGTCACGTGTGAACACAGACTGAAAAACGCTGAACACGGAAACGGTTTTAGAACGCCAAGGTACAAAACCCTTACCATGGAGTTACGGGCTGTTTATACTCCGACGTTGAGCGCAGTGAACGCAGCGTAGCGCAGAACGCGCGCCTCTCATTGGCCGGCGACCAGGAACTCGATATCTGCGACCAATCAGTACCAGTGTGCGCTGCGCTACGCCGCGCCCGTCGACGTTACTCTGAAGTATAAATGGACAGAGCGCGACACTGTTAGCGCGAACAAGCGATCGCCGGTTTTTCCCTTTTTTCTCTTTGAAACCAGGGGATGCCATCCAAGTTATTATTGCTACGGAGACAGCTCATTTAGTTCTATAATGTAAGCGATAAAATTTCGTGCTCGCTAATAGTGTTTAGAAGTAAAATGCGAAAATGCGCCGATGTCGTGTTCGCGCTAACAGTGTCGCGATGTGTACCTTAAGAGCGAGTAAATTTTGGAACACGGCCCGTGTCGTTCGCGTGACGTATGAGAGGTGTCTAGAAGATGCTGCTCCGCTTGGATGAATGAATGGATGTTAACGGCTGTGCCCAATATAACGGGTGGTAGCTTGCGCCACCTAGCCTAGAAATTAAAAACCAAATGTACGTTTCCCCCTTCGCTCTTCTAAGCCAATTTGCTTATCCTCTGCAATTTTCTACCACCACGCGGTGTGGGATATCACCAAAATGACCTATAAATAATCGGGAAAAAATACAAACAAAAAAACGCCCGTTTCCTTTTTTTTTTTTTCTTGCTTCTCGACAACGCGATGCCTGCGCACTTGTGTTGTTTTCCGCCTTTAGGTTTGCAAGCGTTCTCCGTGGTTTGAGTTGCACCCTCTCTGAAATCTCGGCTCTCTACTTCAGCGTCGGCACACGTATTATATTCCGTCTCGCTTTACGATGGGCAGCGGTGCACGCTACGAGGCGTCGGAGCCAATCCGGCGCTATACAGACGCATCACGAGACGACGTGCCACCCTCCATCGCTGCGCCTCTGCCTAAGGTCACGTGACACTCACACGGCACCGGATTGGCTGGGATGGCTCGTAGCATCCCCGGTGGTTCATCCCAAGTCGAAACGGGGTGTAAGCACCGCGTGTCGCGATCGACGAAAAGTGCCAATGCGAAGGCTCAAATCGACTTTCTTTTTTGTTCACTTCCTTTATTTATTTTTTATTATTCTTTTTTTGTAGTGGTGTTTGCCGTCATTCGCGATGCAGCCGACATTTTTACTCGATAAACAGACTTTCATCTGATCGATTTCAAAACCCTGTGGGAAAAAATAAGACCGGCAACGACGACTTCGACGACGTTTTTTGTTCTTTTCTTTTGATTTTCTAGTCGGTGGTAAACCCGTTATATTCTAATGTTCTCTCGCGAACCGCCGAGTGTCTTTTTTTTATTCTTCTTTCTTTTTTTTTTTTTTTCAGTAGTATGATTCTGAAGAGGATATATTCAGACTAGAGCCACCGAATAAGCTACGCTTTGAGTATCGGCTTTCCAAAATATTCGTTTTTTTTGTTTTGTTTTTTTGTGCGCCGCCTTTTTGGTGTTTAGTGTGGAGCGGGCGCAATAGACCCTTTTAGAGTTAGGTCTGTCAACACTGGTTGACGTTCACCCCTCGCCATTAGCTTAGCAGCGCCTCCGGGTCCCAGCTTGCGTTGCTACTGCGATTTCGTGGTCTGAAATCCTTGCATCGTTTCTAATGGCCTCACGGACGAAAAGGTAGACGTGTACTACTTGTCATCAAGGCTCGGGAAGCGGAACATCGTACGCAGCCGCAAGTTCGTAGCTGAGAGCTACGTTCAAAGCGGAACACTAGAAACTTTGCCGCATACTGCATGATAGGTAGTATTTTATTCTGCTTTGGTTCGAGCTCTCGTTTTCAATAATAGTTAACGTAGCTTATGATAAGTATGATTTTTACTCTGAAGCTGCACGAGAGCGAGAGATATATTTGCTGCAAAACGACTCCGTTTCGAACCGACCTTGTATGCTGCCCGTGTGCGCGTCGGTAGGGGTGTAAACATACAAGCGTGTTTGTGGAAAGAAACGGTGGTGTAACTTTCGTCAATCTGTTTCTTTTGTGCAGCGGCTCTTTGTTCGGGCGCGTACACGCGCAGCGCCATCGCGGTCAGAAGAACAACGCTGCTCCCTACTTGGTGTTCATCGATGGCGCCAGATGCGGGTGCGCTGCGGAGGACGGTGCACGTCATCATGTAGTGGCGCTTCTGAGACGTATCGTCTTGCACAAGAAACAAGATATGAAGAGCCGCCGCCAGTACTATTCTGTACGGAGTTGGCTCAAAAGTGGAGGCTGCCGTGAGGACTGAGATCACCAGGGAGCAGCGTCGATGAATTCGACTGGAGGTCTGCAAGACCCGATGAATTCGTGTGTTCTGTTACGTCTCGATTGTATGAAGCTCGAAAGAAGCCAAGGATAATCCGAGATGTGGAAAACGCCGCAAGAAAGTTTGGAAACGAGTTAGGAAATGGGGACGTCGCATCCGCATTTGTAAAGCACCTGCAGCTCACGGCGACAAAAACCAACGAACTCTATCTACGGCGGAACATATGTGTGAAGTCTCTCTATTTTAGTGCCAAAAGCTACTAGTTCCACGTAATTACTTGATTTACATTAGACCAGACATTCAGGCTGGTACGTGTCACCAAAGGAGGTGCTGCTGCCAGGCCAACCTGTATTGTTCTCCTCATCCAGTGTATTTCTGACTACATCAGTGGACATTCCAGCAGCAGAAAGAAGCATACTTTATTCAAGTACATAAAACGTAGGACGAAAATATAAACAGTGTCAAAAATGGCACACTATTTGATGACCGCAGCTGGGAGTGCTCAGTTCCAGTATAAAACTTATGTTAGTTTTGTTTGGAGTGTATGCTTCCTATGTGCTTAGTGTTCGCTTCGCCTCCTTCGATACCAATTTATATGCGGACACTGGTATTGTCAGCTGCTGATGCTTGCCATCTGGAATGCAGCAGTCGACAACAGAACTGAAGTCCCGTATGGAGAGCTGCCCGTTGCCACTGCCTTACTGCTTCAAACTTGGGGCTGTAACACGTAAAGAATTGACCGCAAAGGGCCTGGAGAACCTCACTGCACACAGAAATTTTTCACGAGTGAGAGCACTTCAGTAAGTGTCTGATATAGCTGCTTCGTATGGTAGTACTAGTCAGAGATAAAGCACGAATGATAGGAATTTCCCAGCAGTAGTTGTCTTCTTGCTTCCAGATTTTTTTTCTTACTGTTATGAGACTGTGGATGATCGTTTCATGCTGTGAATGCAGAACAAAGTAAGACTTTTATTCAAAGATAGAAACAAAGTGTAATGTTTCAAGCTTCATACTTGTCTTTAACCAAAGCTAATTTTTATTTACATTATTTTTGTCTCAGGCACGACATTGCAAGTAAACCTCTCTTGCGGTACGGAGGTACAAACCAGCTCTCCGAACTGCCTAACATGACATACAGTCATTCCACTCTGGTCTTATCTTCGACTCAACCCGTCCATGGCTCGGTGCTTCTCCTGGCCGAGTGGTATGCGACCCAAAGAAAAGAACCCTCATGGTATCGTCAAGGTTAAGTGCCCATACTCCATGAAGCTAATGGCCACTCACAGTACGCAAGGCTCATGATTGGTGAAGGACAGCAGCGTTGTTTTTAGGTTGGATCGTGAACATGACTGCTACTACCAAGTCCTCGACCAGATGGGGCTCTCCGAGCTCACTTGGGCTGACTTTGCTGTGTACCCTTCTCCATCTCTTGTTGTGGACAAATAAGACTTGGTGAAAAGAATGCAAAAATTAAAAAGATATAGGCTAGACAACGTCTGCTTTACCACTCTTTTGCTATATTTTGCATAGAAGATCACTCAATAAGGCCAACAGAGGAATTAATAAAGTATCGACAAAATATTAAAATAGCTTTACATCTGATGTACTAGAAGCTCCAAACACAAATGCCACATAGAAATATGTGCAAAAGGCTACTTCATACACGTAGGCCTCAACGCACAAAAAAATAGAGCAACGAATTTTGCAATGAGCACATGAGTTTTCTACATTACTACTAGTCTCAGGATGCTACAAGAGGACGCTGCAGGCTGGTCAGTAATGCACAAATGGCCCATATTTAATTTATCACTGGTTCAATAGACAGCGATGTTTACTTGCCAAATATATTAAAGGCTTTGACACCCTGGATTCGTCTCTCCACATGAATTCGGAGACTTGCGATCTCCTTTTTTTCGTTCACTTCTTCTTCGCTAAAACGTCCTCTGCGGAGGAACGGGAGAATATTTAAGAAAACACCAATCTTTCCAAGTAGATCTTGAATCCCTCGTCGGTCATGATCCAGTGTCTATGCTCAAATGAAAGCTACAGAAATTCACTTTTCTCTAATTTGTCGGATATCGACCCAGTGAACAGGTTCGACAAAATAGTTCCACCTGGCGCGATGACAATCAAAGCGTTGAATGTATTTGTTTGTTTGTAGGTTTAGAATGTGTATGTCTGACGGACACTTCGCATTTAACCTCAATCAATGATTACTCGGGTCAGGCACGTAGCCAGAGGGGGGGGGGGGCTCATAGGGCCCCCCCGCCCCTGAAATCTTCCATTTTGCTGGGTCCTCCTCTCCCCCCTCCCTCTCATACAGCATTTTGTCATAATAATCAAAGCCTATGCACTAGAATTCTGACTTCACCACAGTGAGATCGAGAGAAATTCACAGATTGGACACGAGGTCTGCGTCAGCGTTCGGCTGGGCCTCGGGTCCAATTAACGCCTCGAAGGACGCTCGGCATCGGGCTCGGGTCCAATTCCTGACTGGGCGCCATCCCACTGTGATGACGTACCATGGAGGAAGAGTCGGGCGTTCGGAAGCCTTCATTGTTCTAGATATTGTTGGCTCGCATCACTAGCAAAGGAGCAGAAACCAAAACGCAGTAGCGTGAAGTGCTTTGCTGCCTTGAGGGGGAATCGGTGGCCGTGTGGTCTAGTGCACACCAGCTCAGAGCACGTGAAGCGAAAGCTCGCGCTGCAGAACCCAGGGATCCTGGGCTCAATCCCCACTCCTGCCCGCCTCGATCTGGATGAGCATCGTACCGGCGTGCGGTCGTGTACCACTACTGCGTGGTGCACGTTAAGGACCCCAGGCTAACGGTTGTACTGCATTGGCTAAATTTCTCATCTACGGCTGAGAGACAAGTCGCCCATTATATCTGTCTAAATTTCGGCTGGAGAAACATACGTACAACAGTCTTATTATTATCATTGTTCGAGCTTAGAAAGCGAATGAATTGGAAATCTACACTGATTTAAAAGAACACGGGAAAGATCATGAGCGGAATCTTTCACTGCTAAACGCTGCTTCTAATAGACAGACTAGTATCAGCACGTAAGCCTCGCAGTGTTCCAAGAAAAACGTAAATTTGAATCTCGTTACGCACTTTGAAGTATAGTACACGGGGAAATCGTATCTGGTAGCGAAAATCCCTTTCTGTCAGTGGGTCATTCCTCGGTTATGAGGAAATTGAAAAACCCACTTAAGGGCTCTTTGGAAGCATTCGCTTGTTTCTTATATTGTTCTAGTGTTCTGGAACCATTTATAAGAAAAACATTTCACCGGGGTGTGCATTAATGTTTTAGAAAGTGAATTAGGGGCTTTCAGATCGCTCCAAATCCCATCCACCGTCCGTCGTTCCAGAACGAGAGCAATGGACGATGTGCGAAACCGAAGCGCCCCTAGCGGGTCAGGTGCATTCTGGGAATCTTTTGTCAACGAAGATTTTAGTCTCGGTTTCCTCTATCAAACCACGATCAGCCGTAGGCGGACACCTTGCCGAGACATCGTATGTTGACCGACGTATGCATCTGATGCAGTAAGTGTAGTCCTCTCCTCGGGAGTTCATCAAACGGTAACTGATTCAAGGCGAAGGCCAGCCACATATGTAGCTGCTTATTTATCCCTCTGTCTCTGTGTCTTTCTGTTTCTATTTCTATCTTTATTACTGAAGGAAGGGCCGAATTCTATAAGCAATAGTTGGGAATGACAAAAAGAAACAAATGTAACCACTTTAAACACATGTATGCATTTTTGATTTCGTGATCAAAAGTTAAAAGTTAAATAAGTAACGTTATAATTAATCAATAAGTTTCTGGTACTTTTTTATTACTTTTGTGATGCAACAATTGATTACTTTAATTAGTTACATTTTTTAATAAATAATCGTAGTTGTAATCGGTTAGTTCGTTTGTTTTGTTTTTTTCAGTAATGCTTATACGAGACTGCTCTCAACGAAACATGCGCAGGAGCGCTACCGTGCCGGCAGTAGCCAGCGACTTTGCTAAAACCTCCATAGTAATTCGATGTGCCAGAATTCTGAGGGAGCGAAGCGAATTGGAAAAGAAAATTTGAACGTAGCTTATGGCTGGGGATTTCGCACTAACGTAATAAAGCGCAATGGAACACAATCGCGCTCCTTCGCTTGGTTGACTAAACCTTCGTGCTCGCTTATACTCAAAAAAGTACGGCGTTACTGCAAATATATGAACAACGAAATGATGTCAGATTCCTATATTCGTTCCGTACCACCAACGCGACAGAATGCCGCGTGCACCGGCGACCTTATTCATTCATAATACCTAAGAAACAAACTTCCACTGAAAGCGTTAAACGATTACTTCCCATGAGCTGAGTCGGCGATTGTTTAGCGTTGAAAATGAATAAAGTAGCCATTTGCAGGCTTCATCCCGTGCTTAATCAATTTCGAGCCGTTCGTTATGTGTGGCAATCAATTAAAAGATGCAAAGGCTTCGCTTTCACCCAACTTTTTTAAAATTACCGGAAGAGCGTAATTACAGGGACGCACCTGCGGCTTCATCGCGAAACATTCGG